>JASFAX010000981.1:0-54023 GCA_030737875.1 Allium sativum
AACGACCCGTATTCTACACATCATAGGATTGCAGAATATTTATTTCTTTTCCATGTGAAGTCGTATGGTCATGTAACTTTGGGAAACATCCATTAGAGTCATTTCCCATGTTCATGATTTTTGTCGATTTTTAAATGACCATTTTGCCCCTAGTTGGTACTGTTTTGGCCATAACATTTGTTTGGGAATGAATTTTGACCTGAAACCACTTCCATTGGATTCGTTTGATGGTTTACCTTTCCGTAGAGTGGTCATAATAGCCAAACGGACTTACCGTTTGGGAGATATGTCTGAAACAAGGTTTGGAGGGTGAAAAACTGCTTAACCGGGCCAAATCAGGTGATTAGTGAGCAGGCCCATAACCCATTTCGGGATTACGGTTATGGGAGGGCTGAAATGAGATGGAGAATCATTCCATTTCAGTTTTCTAGCCTCCACTTATCACCAAGGATCCCTAAAAATGGCCTCTAACTTCTAAATCACCTCCAAATCATCTTTTGGACAAGGATTTGGCTTAGCAATCCCTAATCAAGGAAGATCTTCAATAAAGCAACTTAGGAGCTGCTGTTTGGCATAAAGATTCACATCAAATCAGAGCTTTATTTCAGATCTTAGTTTATTTTGTGGCTAAGGTGAGTGATTTGCATAGTTTTGCACTAATTATGGCTAATTAGGGATGATTAGTGTTAATTAGCGAATTTAAACATGATAAAATTCTGGAAAAATGTTTATAAAATTCGGAATGATGTTTTAGACCTCTGATATGAATTTGGGTTTATTTGGTTAAGTTTTGTTAATCCTATCATTAGTTTCACCTAAATATGCTTAGGGGGAAATATGGGGTTTTGGGTATGTTTGATCCGTTTTAACCTATTATGTTGATGTTTTGATGTTTGGGGTTGATTATGTATGTTGCTATGACTGTATGAAATGCTTTGTGACTGATTAGAATAGTTGGAATGGTCGAAAACGCCGTCGAGAGGCGTAAACAACTCGCTGGAACAGCTGCAGGAAGTATGCAGGGATCCGGATCGGATCGCATGCCAGGTCCACGATCCGCACTCGCGCTTCGCACCCCGATCCGAACCAGAAGATCACGATCCGACATGAGGAGTTGTTATGCGATCTGCCTCGTCCTTCCATGAACCTACCAACCTCACGAACTGATGGGAAGACATGACCCGATCCATGTAGTACGATCCGACCCGTTGGAGTGCGATCCGCTGGGAGTTCACGATCCGACCAGAAGAGAGGACCCGATCCGATGGAGACTGGATTCACGAGACAATGGAGGAGGGCGATCCGATCACCTGGAGGATCACGACCCGATCCGATGCAGGAGGCGCGACCCGATCCGAATGTCTAAGGCCGATCCGATCCGATGAAGAATGTGAAAGCTGATCCGATCCGATTCGATGTTGATAACCAATAACCCGAGATGCAAAGGTAGTCCAAATGGGAGTTAGAGCTCAGGATCCCGGAACCAGTTGGGAACCAATGAGTTCACTTCATGGTTGGACTTTGCTGCGGGACGCGTGCTAAGGAGTTGTCGACGTTCATAACTTCGATTCACCACTAAGAATGAATGATGGGCTACTTATCAGTGCAGTAGGGTCATTATGACCTGAGGGGCAAGGTGATGGTAGCAAGACTACGTTATTAGTGCAGTAGGGTCATTATGACCTGAGGGGCAAGGTGATGCGTAGTAAGACTATGAGCCAGCGCAGATGGGGTTCTTGTGACTCCATGGGGCAAAGTGGACATAGTAAGGATTAGTAAGGCTATGAGCCAGTGCAGTGGGGTTCTTGTGACTCCATGGGGCAAAGTGGACATAGCAAAGGATTTGTGGCTACGTTATCAGTGCAGTGAAGCCATTTATGACTTCATGGGGCAAAGTGATCGTAGCAAGGTATGATTGGGTGATCGAAGTGGTGAATATCGTACGCTTTACGCACTGAGTGAGAGATGTGAGGATGGATGCTATGTTTGATTGTTGCCATCCCTATGACATGCACACCTCCCCCACCTCCGTATCTTTACACTGTTTGATATGATACCTTAGAAGTGTTGTACAGTATGTAGTGCTAACTCTTTGGTTGTAGGTCCAGGTTCATGTATGTTTTAGTCTACCTGTTATTGTTCACTTTAGATGCTTATCGCTCATACCAGGCTTTATGTCTGACCCAGAGTTTTATGTCTCCTCTTATTACTCTGGGTGCTCACACGAGCAGACTAGAGACAGGTTAGCTGGTGATGCGCGAGTAGCTGATTCGGAGGCAGGCAGGAGGCTTCCACGTATGATATATATATATACACATCCTCCCTGTGTCGTTGGTGGTCGCTACTTGGGCATTAGTAGTGTACCTCATTTATCTTACTTTTGCTTTGAGATAGTTTGAAAGTTGTAATAAGCTGTATTTTGGATTTCCGCTGCTATGATGTTTAGTTCTGATTTTCAGCTTATGCACTGTCTCTCCTGTTTTATATCAAGTATGTTATTATTATATTTTGTTCTATGCGCTGTGAGACATTCTACAGGTTCTTTGTATGTTCATTTCCTTCTTCCCTTTCCTTCTGGCGACCCGTTCCGCGCTAACTGGACATGTGTACAGCGCACCTTTGGAGTAAATGTCGGTTGGTGCGGGGCGGACCGTCACAGTCGTTCTGATGCACTACAACATGATCTTCCATACAAGTTTAGATCTCAAAATCTAATGCAGGTCGGTGATGTTCCACTTGAATTATCCAGCGTTACAAATCTAGAGCAAATTCTCATTGCACGCATTCATCCAGTCATTTCAGTTTATCGTTTTAAAGGACAACATTATAAATATAGTGGAAATATTATTAATTTCCCTTAAGATATTAATGCAATAACACGTTCTATTCCTTTCAGGCAAAGTGATTTATTGGCAGTATTAATGGTCAATAGAAGTGGGACAAATGAAAGTAAAGAGTTTCGTGTAAGACGTGAATATGTCAGAAAACCACTACTTTGGCTTATTTCCCATAATATATTTTATTCTGATGTACAAATAAATTAAATATCTCTTCCTGAGCTACTAGAGGATGGTGTACCTTCAAAGCTTCCTCATATTCAAGATAATTCGCAAACTCTAAATAACTATGATGATTTTGTTGGATCTCAATATTTCGA
Source organism: Allium sativum (assembly GCA_030737875.1). Classification (NCBI taxonomy): domain Eukaryota; kingdom Viridiplantae; phylum Streptophyta; class Magnoliopsida; order Asparagales; family Amaryllidaceae; genus Allium; species Allium sativum. Next base: position 3,158 of record JASFAX010000981.1, read on the forward strand.
AAGCAAAATAACTACCATCGATGAATTTGAGATATCAGGTGTAGCCACTGCTTCAGTACAACCGAACTAACAAGTCTGTGTATTATCATTTTTAGACAACTAAGAAAAACAATGAAACAGTTGTTCAAATGCCTATTTCATCTATTGCTATTGATGAGTTTAATACTCCTGGATACATTTCAATGGCATTTCCCACACCATTTCCATCCGAAAACGCAGATTTAAGACAAACATGACCAAGGAAAATTAGACCCCAGGAATATTTCCAATATTTAATGAAATATCATGATTAATGGTTTGCAAAAGACTCTAGATTTCAATATTTTGCTTACAATTCTATTAACAGGTGACACGCATTAGATATTGGTAATATTTACATACAAAAAAATCCAGATGATGGGAATTTGTCTATAAAAGATATTTGTGAAATGTTAAAATCGGGAGATAAATAGTTGTCTCAACGCATTTCTTACTACGCAAAGGGCATACATGGAAGCCGCTCTTGCTGGTCTTCAAGATTAAAGGAGATTACCTCTATGGTGAATTAATTAGGTGCTCCAACTATATTTTTCTCATTAAGTTCGGCAGATTTGCAATGGACAGATCTTTATAGACTTCTTGATCAAGTAGACGAAATAGAAAAATTGAATCTCAGTGAACAAAGAAAAAGAAAGGCGCAGTTGCTAAACGAAAATCCACTTATTTTTGCATGGTTTTTTCAAGCGAGGGTTGCACCTTTTATCAAAGAATATTTGACGTCGGTATTTTCTGTTAAGGACTATTGATATCATTTTGAATGGAAAAATCGTGGAAGTGGACATATCCATCATTTTCTATGGCTGCATGACGTACCAAATTTGTATTCTTTGGCCAACAATAATTCATATGAAAATTCTCCAATTATTGAATATTTTGATCGTCTTGTTTACACAATAAACCCAAATTTGGGTGGATCCTTGCAAGAACAAAAGCATCCGTGTGCCAAAGTTATTAAATCAGATGCAAATTTGGGTGTTGATGATGATGACATGCAAATTTAGTACTTGGGTTATGCGCCATTCAAGGTGTGGAAACTATTGTTTGTGAGTATATAAAACAACTAAACAATTGATAAGTCGCTTTAAATATCCGTTTGACGTGCTTCCAGAATCCAAAATTGCAGAAGAACCTCCGAATAGTAAAATCTTTCATTTTATTCTCGATGCAATGACCCTTTAGTTTGCTCACAAAACTGAAAAGTACTTCAAGTTTGGCGTGCTAATATTAACTGGTCTCCGGTCTTATCTGTGCATGCTATTGTAAATTATATTCGAAAATACACTGCAAAATATGAACCAGTATCAAAGAGCTTTACAGACACACTCAGAACAATAGTTGAAAACATTCATCTGCCCTGTCTAACATCAACTTCCATAATAAAAAAATTACTTCTTAAGAGTGTATCTCAATAAGACATTTTTGCGCAAGAAGTATGTCATCTTCTGATGTCTTACCCTTTAGTACTTTCATCCAGAACAATCGTGCAACTTACCGTAACTGAAAAGACCATGCTATCAACTATAATTCGACGTCGAAATGCAACGACGGATGAAGTTTCAATGGAATCAGACCCAAATTTTATTATAAGGTATATGGATCGGCTAAGTGAACATGAAAATCTGTCACTGCTAGATATGGCCAAAAAGTTCCGTTACTATAATAAGAGTGGCATTAATTTCGAACAGAGGCAATTGTTCGAATAATACCAGATTTAAGTACCAACATTTCTCCAATTAGAGGAAAATGGGATTTTTTTTGCGGACAACAGGTAATGTAATTTTGTATTTTTTCATCAATAAAGCTTTTAGGGATGTTGTCCATTAAATTTAAAATATAAAATAATTATACAGTAGTCATTATATTTTACATTATGATATTATATTTTATAGAATATGAATACAAGTACTACTACATCATCACTATCGAAATTTGAGCGAAGCAAAAGGAAATTTCGATACATGGTCTAAAAGATATTTTAATTTAGATTTGATTGAACCTCAGTCAATTCCAAATCCTATCGAAGACGACTTTGAGGATAATAACACTAACAATGATATAGAAGAAAATCAACAAGAAGAATAAATGACAGCAACATCGATGGGACCATTGTTTGTTTCAGGAGAGGAAATAGAAATGGGATTGTTAGACCAAAAGGCGGTTCTAACACCCAACTGAATGATAATTATGAATAAAATAAAAAGAAAAACAATGAGAACACAAGATTTATAATGGTTCAGCGTTAAAGAGCCTACGTCCACTTTATGCTTCTTTGATTGATGATTTGAATACAAATATAATGTTGATTCCCACTCAATTTCACTTATACAATTGATAATTTCTCTCCAAAAGTTTAGATATAATCCGGATAAACTAATGGACTTCGCTGATAAAGAAGTTAGAGCGAGCAATTTGCCAAAAGATACCCCCAAAATGGGGCGTTTTGGTGGTATTTATAGGCTGTGAAACCATCCTGTTCGGGTTCCACGGGGGGCCTATCTGGTGAACTTCGGATCTGGTAGCTTTAGGATGGTGACATCATGTCAGGAACGTGGGATAATGGAGTGTAACTGCTCCAGGTTTATAGGGATGTGGAGTGTGACTGTCGTAGTTATGATCCTCGGTTCGGATCGGTTATGTGAAAGTGATTTGGATCGGATATTACCATGCAGAACCGACCCGGGCTCGGTACCTGGAATTGATCTTCTGGTTCGCGAGTGTAGAAGAGCGCGGGTTCAGTGTTGAGAGCTCCGAACCGATCCGGAGGGCCATCTGTCATACTCTTTGTCTTAAGCACATTTGTTGAACGATTCTTTAGCTTTGTGTAGCCTAGCTACAATGTAGGCTAACATTTTACCCCCTCAAATACATTCAATTAGAGCCGATGGGACGTGCTTCGAAGAGTTGTCAACTTATCTGTTGGTGGGTGAGCAATAATCAAATGTTACTTCTTCTTGGGACGTTATGATGCTTCATAAATTCATGTCTTTTAATATCCACAAGGTTTATATATACATCATGGGGCCCGGAATTTTTTCTATTGTTTCTGAAGATTTCAGGACTTCATTCAGGACTCAAACATTTCTTCAGGTAATTTTCTTGATGCTTTCGCACAGAAATTGTTAATTTCTGTTAGACTTATTCACCTCTTCTTCATGAACTATCCTGGCCAATTTATTGATTCATGAGTCATTTTGCAGCCCAAATCACGTCAACCCAAACCATGTTTGATCCGGGTTGCTACAAAACTTAGGCCTAAGGGCTCTTGTCTCTTTAATTTCCTTCTTTTGCGGATTGGATCGAGCTCTCAAGCTTGCACGAATATGAGCGGTCTTCTAGCCCACATATATAAGCCATCGTCCCTTTCTCTTTTCTCATTCTTTATCACTGCCTTCCCCAAATTTAAGTAACCCTAACTTTCAAACTCCCCAGATCCTTCTGATTTTCGAATCGAATTCATAGGTGGGTTCAAAACTTTGTTTAATTCAGTTATTATTGTGTTATATTTGAAAACGGAATCAATTTATGTAGTCTTCCTCTGGAAATCCAGCATCAATTTGATGTTGGAGTTATTTGACTCACTGCTGCCATCGTTGGTAGCATCGTCGCCGCCTCAAGGTGGTGATGGAGGTGGTCTAAGTGTGAATGGTGAGGACATCAACTCACGAGGATGTTATCGTTCTGAATTTTTGCGAAGGTGATGGATTTATAGTTTTTGATGAAGTGGCAAGAAGGAAGGAATTGTTACGCTTAGAGGAGCGTGAGCGATTCGGGGTAGAATAAATGGTTCTGGAGTGGGTTCAAATGTTTTTGGAGAGGGGTATTTAAACGATGATAAATGGGACCGATTCAGACCACAAAAACTAGTGTTGGAGAGAGAGTCCCCCAAAAATGCTTAAGTAAAGAAATTAGGTTTCGAAATGTTAGTGCGGTTCGGATCGGCGTTGACTAATCCGAACGGAGTTGTCTTTACAAAAGCTCCACCTGAGCTGATCCCCTCTGTCATTTAATTTCGGACCGATCTGCGGCTCCAGCACTTGGATCTCTGGACTCGATACTTTCAATAAGATACCTTCAACTCGATCCTATTGCACCGCCCAGATCACCGAACTGACCCGATGTTCTAACCTGAAAAAAACCCCAATCTGAACTGATACTTCCACTATAGAGAAAGATTACAACTTAATGCCCATGAACACGAATAAAATCAACACTTCAGGGATGTGAATTTGCAACATAATGTGGCATAAATCTCAATTTAAACCACGCATGGTTCGTAAACTTGTGGACAGTTAGGATAAGCCTCTCACAACTGGACATTCTCGAACTGAATAAACAAAAGTTTGTTAACTTTTATTTAATGCATTTCATCCTGCTAGATGTTGTGTTTTTTGATTTCAGTATTGCACACATTTGCACTATTTAGAACACATGCACACATAGGGTCACAAGCAGCTACACTCTAATTTCTGTTATCTCTTGGATAGTACATCGATCATGACGAGAAGACGTTCGGTTAGGTTAGCAGAGTGAAAAGAAACCGCAGGGTCATCTAAAAATCCCATCATTGAAGGCGTACCCTCTACTTCAGACCCAGACTGGGATATTGCGGGTCCGTACTACGAACTAAAAGCTCATGAAAGTGCAATATCATCTGGAGGTGAATTCTCTATGGATGAAGAAGAGGAGGGAGGAGTAGAGATATTCGCACTCCTGACGAATTCGAAAATGCCACTGTCTTAGAATCACCTGGTGATTCTGTTGAATCGACAATTTACTACACCAAACTTACGCAAATATGTTTAAAGCATGGAATTCTTCAAAGGGACACTGAGCTGCCTGCTAAAACAGACTGATCTCTTAATCCATCTGATGGGTATATGGCGATCAGTAGGTTAATGTGCATTGTCGGGACGATACCTCCATTTCCGCCATTCGTCATCGATTTTCTAAGACGAATGCAAATCGCTTCCATGCAACTCCTTCCCAATGCCTATGCTTATCTGTATACCTTATACATCACTTATAGGGAAATTTTAGGGATAGAGCTCACCTTTGAAGATGTGTGCTTCTTTTATAATTTCAAAACACAAGATACTCCGTCCTTTGTATATTTCGAATCGGTGCCAAAAAGGAAGATTATTAGCATACCGTTCAGTAGCAAAGTAGGTGATGTAAAACCTTAATGGTTTTACATTAAGCAACAACCGGGATGTGCTAGGAGATGGCTTAAATCAAGTAAGTGTATGGTCCTGGCACTCTAGTTTTAATTGTTGTCACCAATGTATTAATATATCTCATCTTTATTTGCAGTTGCTCATCCGAAACAAGAAGTACACCAGGTGTATTTAGATCGCCTGGACCAATTGCTTAACGGTGATCAAATTTTTTTGACTATCAGAGACTGTCTAACAGATGAGTATCTTCATCTCCATCTCTTACTTTCTATGACTAGTAGCATAGGACGCAGAGAAGGTCCTTACGTATGTGCGTCCCCAGTCAAGGGGCCAGTTGAAACCTTAACCGAGAAGGGAGAAAGTTTGAAAGATCCAACTGTGCTTCAAAAGATTCCTTCTCCCATTTCAACTCAGGACAATATATTAGCAAACATAGCTTCCTGAGATAGGCACAAATACATTACCCCTGAAAATGCAGCAACTCCCGAAAAACCAACTTCTCCCAGAAAGCTGCCATCGACCAAGTCTCAAAGCGATGATTCTTTCATGGACGAATCCATATATCAGGGCTTGGGGAAGCTTCCCCTGCCTGATGCCATTTATACTTCACAAGATATTGGAACTAACCCCTTTTTTCCCACCTCCGAGGAGGAGGTTACTCCTGTGAAAGCCAGGGATACTACACAAATAGTCCTAGCTCCTGGCTCTGGTCTATTGGCAGGATCACTTAGGATATGCACAACACTCTTTCACTACACATCACAACACTTGTGTACCGTATTGTTTTTTATTCTAACGATCAATTGTATCGTTTTTTTAGGGTAAATGACACGTCACCGCTACTACGTGAGAGATGTCCGCTCGAGCATGACCCCGATTGATTCTGATACAAGGCATGATCAGCATGAAAATCTAGGCAGAGATGATTGGAGGAATTGGCCCCCTAGCCCTACCGATCTTCTCATTCCAGATCTTTGCATCGTCTAGACTTGGAGAAACATAAGAGCTACTCTAAACACCGTGAGGGGGACAAACATGCCCCTAAAGTTCCGATTTCATCTAAAGAGAAAACTTATCTTGAAAACCCTTGAAGAAAGGCTCTGATCCAAAAGATAAACAAAAGAAGCCAAGTAAAGAAGTAGAGAAGAGAAAAACGTCCATCGTGCCGTCCAAGCGTCACAATGTTGACATCACTACTACAAGGCCAGTTGTACTTGATGATGAAAACAAAGCCAGACTGGAGCTCCTAAGGAAACAGTTTCCCGACCTTCATTTCGGAAACATGCACTTCGTTGCAGCTCTTAAGCCTGTAGACTCTGGTTGGGAAAATGTGGTTAAGGCCAAAATAAATTTTGTGGATACTCAATACAAGGAGATGAGGAAATACTCGTGGAATCTTTCCAAGATCATTCGCGATTTGCTGGCCGATGTCAAGTACATGAAGGATAATGCTGAATATGACACAAAAGCCATCGAGGATTCTGAAAAAGAACTTGAGGATGCTCAAGCCAAGCTTGTATTGGCACAATATGATGTGGATAAGTACAAAAAACATTACGAAGATTTACAAAGGAGCTATCATGCTTAATTTGAGTCTCACAGCCAGGAACGCCTAGATTTGAAGAAGCAGACTGAGGATGCTAAGTCTGAAATCACTACGGCGAAGTTAGCTTGTGCTCATCTTGAGAAAGAGGAACTAGCAAGGAAAAATGCCGAGCTGGAGGCCAAGATAACGGAAGTTGAGACAAGGGCAATTCTAGTTGAAGGAAACACAGATATTGCTCTAAAGTCTGTCGAGAGTGCTAATGCACAACTTGCGGCATCCCAAAAAGAATTGGATGAGAGTGCTGAGACTATGATAGGATTCTTTGCTCACGTGATCCGCTATTGTGATATTTCATGGATTAAAGACTACCCAACTACTTTGGTGTATGTATGGGATCAGGTAGTTGAATGGGAGAAGAAACAACTCAAAGTGGATACCATCGACGAGGAGGTACTCATGGGGAAATACATGAGGGGTGAGGAGAAGGAACATTTGGACGAAGGGCATAAACTTATCGCCGATGCTATGGACGAGGAGAGGCATAAACTTAAAGTAAAACAAACTACTAAGACCGGCTATTCATCTGTTGTTCCCGGGACTGCTGAAACGGAAGAGTATGGTCCTGAGAACCCAGGACTTCCTAAGGCATCTCTCTTATCTCCAATTACTGAAACAACTTTAGTAACTCTTGTTGCTCATGTCGAAAAGTCATCTGAAAATATCTCCATGTTTTCTCCTCAATTCAGTAAGGCTATCTCAACTATCCTTCATATTGTTGGAGCGTCCATTGGAGAACCTAAGTTTTCCCCTGAGTTAATAACTGTTACTTGTCGTCCTGTAGGTGCAAAGGCTTGCCGAAAAGACTGATGAACAACAAGAAGATGCCACTGATGTTAAGTCTATTGAGAAGACCGAGGAGAAAAACAAGAAGTTAATGTAATGTCCCATATTTTAGCGATATACTAATTAATTTATTTAATTATTTAAACAGTGATTTAGAAATTTAATTGGTTGTAAAATTAAATTATATGGATTATTTAATTAATTTAAATAATAGAATAATATATTTAATTCTGAAATAATCAGAATTAACTGAAATGGCAATATTTTGTGAATTGGACAATTCAGAATACATAATTCAGTTTGAAATTGAATTACGATAACGAATATATTTAATTAACAATGGTTCAATATAAATTATAGTATAAATATAATCAAGCTCGAAATGGCGCGGCAGTTCGTTATTTGGCGATTCGAACTTCAATTGAAAATACAGAATCCGTTTTAAGCTGGAATTCTGTGAAACAAGAAACATTCAGAGCTGGTGAAGTATATTTTTCTAATGGAAGAGAAAAATCGGGATTTCGTTGTGTAGATTTTGATTTATGTCCAAATCAAATTTTCGAAAAGTCACTATGGAACTCCTTTGAAATTTATAAATATATATTTATATTATAAAAAGATTTTATACATAAATCGAATATCGATATAACTGGGAATTTTGAAATATCGAGTTATAAATCCAATTGGAGCTGTATGGTATTCTGGTGTGAATATATATGATAATATTTATTTTTAAATATATTTATATATTTAAATGGGTATTTAGAGCTTTAAAAATAGCCAGTTTGGCAAACAAACTCCGTTTTCAACGAACTAATTTTGTTGGATCCGTATTATTAAATTATTATTAGATTTCAATTTCCATGATTTTTGAAGTCAGTGTGTGGCCATACGGATTTTTAATGTGAAATACAATCAATAATTTGGCTTTAAAAATACGCTGTGTGAGCAAACGGACTCGGAATTCAACGAAACCAGTCTCATTGGGTCCGTAATGTTGAACCGTAGCTGCATGTCCAGTTTCGTGATTTTTGGATGTCATGTGTGATTATTGGAATTTTAAAGAACAAATAAAAACGGTAGTTGATTATAAATAAATATAAAATTCGAATATAAAATTATTTAAATCTCTCTATAAATACCCTTTCCATTTTATAAACCTAATTCCCTTATTCCTTTGGTCAAAACATATCGCTCCTCCATCAGGAAAAAAGTTTCAACAGTGAAATTCAAGGTTTATAAATTCATATTAATCCAAATAAAATACGATAAATCTCCAAACAAATTCATTCAAGTTCCCATCATGATTCTCTTCAATTCTATACATGTTTGGAAGGGTTCAACGGAAATTTCATTCGATCGAATATGTACAGCGCTCGTCGAGGAAGACTAGGGTTAATCGATTTGGAAAATACGAGCATTGTTTGAGGGTTTAAGTATTTTATTGGATTCAGCGAAGAGAGCAGGATCGATTTTGTTTTTATGGGATTTTTCTGGAGTTAAAACCGTAGCTGCTTGTACTGTACATCGTGAAGGGCGAGTGGATTGTCGGAGGCTTCAAACATGGTGTGAGTTTGGTATTTCGAAGATGGGATGGAAGAGGTCAAGAAGAGATGATCGTTGGTGGTGATAGTTCGTTGTTCGGTGGTCTGGGAAAGGGGAAAGGGGAGATCAAAATAAAGGAAATGGCTGTGAATGGTTTACTGGAGTGCGTTAATGGGGAAGGAGTGTGGGAGTGGGTTTAAATTCGTTTGGGCTAAATTATATGGGTAAAGGCCATCATTAATTTAATTAAGCTTCAATTCAAAAGAAATTAGTGTATTAAGTTTAAAATATCATATCCTACGCGTATGTTATCGAAATTCAGCAAAACAAGATCCATTGGGATCGTACGGACGGTGGCTACATGATGGAACTGACTGGGAGTGGATTGGAGCTCGTTACAATTTATAGTGAAATAAATTGTCAGAATAAAATCAACGACAATTATCTTTATTTAACGATGATCGTCCAATGTGAGTAAAACTCACCGACTCTGATCAGTTATATTTTTATAACGTATTTTAAAATTGATAAGTAATGATTGATTGCTGTGTGTTAACAATTTGGTTGAATTGCTTATGTATTGGTTGAAACTATAGATAACGATATATATATAAATCGTTAATCAAATATCGATTCCGTTTATCAGAATATTTCAGTGAAATAAAGTTGATGTTAATTATATTGTTTAACATCTGTGATGCAGGGAAACAGGTCAGAGGGATCCAACTGGATTCCTCAATCTTTATAATACTGTTGTTTCATGTATTGTGATATATGATGTGATATATAATCTATGGTTGATTATGTGTGTTTGGAAGATATTGATCATGGTTATTTGGTATTTTAAATACCATAAGAAATACTGGAATGTACAAATGGGAATTTTCAAAGTGTATATTGAAAAGAAATTATTTATAAAATCAAATGATTTTATAAAAGAAAATATTTATAACATCAAAGGATTTTATAAAAGGAAATATATATTTGTTAAATAAATAAAATAAGATAAAGGAATATTTATTTGTTAAATAAATAAAATAAGATAAAAGGAATATTGATTTAGAAAGTAAATAGATCTATAAAAGGGAAACATTTGGAAAATGAATAGAGTTTTATAAAAGAGAATTTTACATTAGTAAGGTTTAGACCCGTGCTTTGCACACAGGTGTAACATGATATTGATTTAAAGTAAATATTTTGCAAATAAAAATATTATAAAGGAATTTGTGGTTTGAATTAGGAATTTACAAGGAATTACTGAAATTAGAACTGACTGGATTTTAGTTGAATTGAATGACTTTCTGGGTATCGATCTGATGTTGGTTTCGGCCTTCGAGGTTAATACGTAGGGGGTTGTTCTCTTACTAGTTTACGGTTAGAGACTGATAGAGGTGGGAAGATATTGATGCGTGAATCAGAAATGGAAACGTTTTCCAAAGTTAATAACGTATATTTTCTAAAATTAGAAAATAAGGATTTGATGAATATATGGAAACGAGAAATGGGGAAATGAATAAATGTTGATTGATGATTGAATTTCCATCTGGAAATAATATCATTGTTTGCGCACATGTTTTCCTTTGATAGTTAAATCACCGACTATAGAAGATTTTGACCATTTCCGTTGTCAATACGGAGAGACCGGGATCAGATATATTATCTGGAAACCACTCCATATGGCATTAGCATTGCGAATCAAATATGATGAGGATAATGAAGATGGAGTTATGCAAGGGCCGTCCTGTTTACAGAATAGTGCCTTCGGATTGTCCAATCCCAGGACAACTTGAAATGGACGAAAGTCTAACAAAGTATACCTGGTAGATTGTATAAGTTGATCGTTTCAAATGTATTTACGTTGGTAGCAGAGGAATTCGTTTCTCTTAGCTTATACCCATGGTATGTTTAGGGAAATCAATTTGTGATTTGACGGGTATGACGACGTGGCATTCAAAGTAAATGAAGGAGTGATCTGTTAAAAGATACTTTATGACCTCAAGCCTCATCAACTGGGAAATGACAGAAATCGGGCTGGCAAACATGACTAAGTGGGTCGCACCTAAGTAGGGTATATTGTCACCATCTAGAAAATATTCATATTTGTTACTTTTTTTGATTCTGTATCTCCCGGGAATGGTTATGTTGGTATACCAACTGTAAGGTGATAATATATTCGGAACATTCTGTAACACCCCGTGTATTCTATAACAGTGAAATTCACAAATTAAAGTATAATTAATTCCAAATCAAAGAATTAAGGGAAACGGGATACGCCATTGCGTTCGTCTCGGAATTATGCTTGGGATAGAGTCCGAGTTTGCGTAAAACAGACTCCGTATGAGGGAGATATGGCCTTCGGAAGTTTCAGAATTCAGTTTGAAATTCAAACAGACAGGAACAGCTCAGAAAACCAATTCAAATTTCAAAAATCGGGCCAGATTGCGCAGGGCGGGAATTTTCCCGCCCAAGGCACCCAGGTCGACTGGGTAGTCGACCTGGGCTACCCAGGTCGACTGGGTAGTCGACCCGGGGCACCCAGGTCGACTACCAAGTCGACATGGGGGTCGACTAGGGAGTCGACCTGGCCTCTGAGCCAGGTCGAACTCAGCCCCCCTGGCTGGCCTGGTCTGTGCTTGGCTGAATTCCTGAGCCTTGCCTTGTCACTAGGGCTAGGTGTCAGCTCCTGATTGGTATCTCCTTCAAACGAACGGCTAATATTAATCCAAGCTCCATCGACGGTTCTAATCAATTCACAAAATCTATAAAAAGGACCTAAGACTCCACCTAATTCATACAAATAAAAATTAGAATGAGACCGTCATGCTGCTGAGGAAAGACTAGAAGTAGCCGTCAAAAATTGAGATACGATTAGGAGGCAATTCGAAAGCTTAAAGCAATGACAACTAAATCAAAACAACCCCTACAACAAAGGATAGCATCTCCAAATTCAGAATTCAGAAACCTGAATTGAAGATTCGTCATACGTTGTAAGTAGAGTGCTATTCCGATGTGAATGAATAATTGTGTTTTGATTTGTGTAAAATGAGAAATGGAATTGTACTTAATTTGTGGTGATAATAATTCATAATTGTATGTTGCTATGATTTTAATCGATTTGGGATGTTGTGGTATAACGATGTTAGACCTATTGGATATTTGCAAGTATGTGATTCATGTTGAAAGTTAACAACTATATATTTGTGGTAGTTTATTACAACACCTATTAGATAATTGCAAGTATATGATTCATGTTGAAAGTTAACGACTATATGTTTGTGGTAGTTTATTTGAGATTCATGCAAGTATATGGTTCACTATTATGCCAACATGATGTATATTTTTATAATCACTTTTAGTGTAGTTGGATCCATTTGGGTATTATGACTCATATGAATTTATGTTGGAATTGGCATCATGATTCAAGTGTAAAACCATACTTAAGCACCCTTGTGAACTTGTGTTGACTTTATGAACATGGCTAGTTTATGTTTGACTTTACGCCCAAACAAAATATGTTTTAGGCCTATGCCGTTATCAAAATCATATGACAATATGTGCGACACATAATTAAGTTAGATTTACATTTCAATTGCAAGTTCACATGAATAGATTAAAAACCATGATTCATGTTTAGGTATGTTTTATGTCATGATTATATGCTATTACAATGCAAGTTCACAAGTCCCTAATTTATGTTAATTAGATGGTTATGTTGCAAGTTCATGCGTTCACACTCCACTTTTGATGTTACTTAGAATATATAAACACCATGTTCTAAGCCTCCCCTTTTTCATGTGGCTAAGTTGGGTTTAAATGTTAAACCCAACATATATTATATTGTAGCGAACGTATAAAACGTGGGTAATGACGTTTGGGTTAAAATATAAAACATATGTGTTGGCATGTTTGACGCATGCCAACGACCTTGAGAACATCTAAGGGGTATAAATTAATTTTACCCAATAAAGATGAATTTGAATAATGGGCTGCAAATATTTACATATAAAAAAGAAAAGAGACAAAATATGTAAACTTAGAAAAATACGATGTGTTTAACCCGAGGTTGGTTCGAGTTGTGATGTAAACCTGCCCGGAACCTCCCGGCTGTCCAGTAGTCACAACAATACCTATCCAATATGGGTGGTTAAACACGGAGCCCAATAAAGACCCGAGGTTAGACTGAGTTGAGACGTAAGACTGCCCAGAACCAACCGGCAATAGGCAGTCACAACAATACCTGTCTAATGTGAGAGGTCGAGGCTTTAATAAGACAGTTAAGGCTGAGTCAGGATTGATAGGATTAAGTAAATTGAATTAATACTTAATCAAAATGGAACATGCTAAACTATACAGACTGATTGGGGGTTAGGTTTACAAAACACTTAACCAACTTAGCATGTTGGCTAGAAATAGAAAACCTAGTAGCAGGGGACCCTTTTCAGCAGTAACCCTACAAGGTGTATCAGGATACCCTGAACTAGGCAGGGTGGGGCACGATTACTGGGCTGACTGTAAGAGGTCAAATCGACGGCGGTGGTGCAGCAGTGTATGTTCTAACGGGGCGCGGGCGTGCACACACTCCGGCGCAGACAAATAAGGCATTGGGCACCAGTAGTATACCTGTGCATTCTAGAATTGTGTCGGGCCGCCACCCTGGGACTTGATACACCCCATGGTGGGACCAGCATAGGTAACTACAACATCGGGGGCCGTAAGACACATGTAACTATGCGAGTAGGAGCCGATCATTAGAAATGGATCATTTCACCCTGATTATGGGGTGCCTGTTGGGAACTAGTTTATAGGGGTGCAGAGATTAATATGGGGTACGATAGTATATTCGACTCTAGACAACTTAACTTAGTTTATGGTGCTTTCCCATTTCCAATTTATACTTATCATGCCCAATTCTTTATTCATAGACTGAATAGTCCTAGACTTACTCAGGCTTTATGTCTGACTCTACTTTTCTTTCGTCTTCTTTTCTTTCGTTTCCCCCCACAGGTCCACAGGGAGGGAATACCGCAGCTTGACCAGTTTTACATCTAGCTTGAAGAGAAAGAATGTATTGCTTGGATCTCTTTCGTTTTGGACTATGGCTTTGGAAAGCAATTATGGGACATATGCAGTTTACTTATGTTTTTATGCTTCTTTAAATAATGAAAGCAAGACAGTTATGAAAATGTAATGTTTTTGGAAGCATTGTAAGACAATTATGACATGGTTTGTGTAACACGTATTTTGTTGAAATAAAAATTGCTGTTGTTTTCCACTATTCAAAAATATGTGTATTTATATCTGTCTTGTGTATCTGTGACTTATACTTATAAACCTCCACCAAAATTAGGGCATTCCCTTTGAGAGTGACCCTAACGGAGGTGGGGTTTTTCACTTGGTATCAGAGCATAGGTTTACCAGATAAGATAAAAAGTTTTGAAAATTCATTTCCAAAAAGAAAATTTAAAGAAGCATTTTTAAAGATAAAATGTTATTTTATTTTAAAAAGGCAAAGTCCCCTAAAGCCATAGGTACTATCTTTTATCCTTCGTTTTGAATCTATCCTTTTTGTTTCATCATGTCCGAAGAACTTAACTTGTCAGAAGGTATACCAATACCTGGTTGGTTCAGACGGTTCTTAGAAGCAAGGGCCAATCTGCTAGGTCTCACTGTTCCTCCTCCCTCAGCAGCAGGAATTCATCCGGCTGCAGCAGCACCTCTTCCTCCACCTCCTCCGCGGGGTAATACTTTTGCTAAGATATGTAAAGATTTTAAAGCTATGGGAGGAAAGGACTTTCATGGAACCGAGTCCTTCGTGGCAGCCAGGAATTGGCTGAAGGAAACCGAGGACTATTCGTCATCTTTGAGGTAGAAGATAGGCAGAAGGTACAACTGGCAGTATGGCTACTTAAAGGTGAGGTTTCCTACGGGTGGGAAGTTACCAATGCAGAAAGTCCAGTGGAAACATGGGAGGACTTTAGGGCAAGGTTTGAGGCTAAATTTCTCTCAGAAGCTGAAAGGAGCCTTCAGTTGGAAAAATTCTTATTTCTTAAGCAAGGGAATATGACAGTCAAAGAGTATGTTAATCAGTTTGATCAGCTGGCTAGGTTCGGACTGGACCTAGTCAACACTCCGCACAAGAAGGCTCTCCGCTTTGTCAAGGGATTGAATGAGCCATTGCACAGTTTGGCCATGCCCATATACCCATGGGAGCTATGTATGAAAGGTTGGTGCAGATGGCATTGTTGAACGAAGATAAGGGCAAGAAGGAGACAAAGGCAGAAAGCTCTCAAGGAAAGAAAGAGGGTTTACAGCCTAAGAAGACAGACTTTAAGAAGGGCGGGAAAGACAACAAAGAGAAGAGGAAGTGTAATTTCTGTGGCAAAGTGGGGCACTTAGTGAAAGATTGCCGGAAAAAGAAGGCCAAGATGAATGGTGGGTGCTTTTCTTGTGGTGAGACAGGCCACATGGCTAAGGATTGCCCAAAGAAACGAGGGCAGGGGCAGAGGGCTGGATCCACCTCAAGGGCACAGGTTCATGTGCTAGAAGCGCCACCTCTGCAACAGCGAGGTATAAATACTTCTGTAGAAAGTGTAGTTTATCTTTATGATCACCCAGTTCGCACTTTATTTGATTCTGACGCATCACACTCCATTATTTCATCTGCTTAAGTAGAATCTCTGCACCTAGAAAATAGTATGGTAGAGGACCCCTTAATTGTTTCAAATCCAATTAGGGGCCCAGTTCATCTGTCTATGATCTGTGTGGGACTGAAAATTTCTATTCTAAGCGTAGAATTTAGATGTAGTGCCTTTGTTTTGGGCTTCTCGGGATATGGTTTGTTTTTTGGCATGGATTGGCTATCCAGTAATGGTGCCATCCTTGATTGTGAGAAAAGGGTGGTTAGGCTTCTGACCCAGCTCAGTAACACTCTGGAAATTACTTGTAATCCCTCGTATGCGGTTATGCTTAGTTATCTTGAATCGCTAGATGCTTCTGTTGAAAGTTTGCAATCGGTTAGAGTGGTCCGGGAATATCCGGATGTCAATCGAAGAGGTGAAGGGCTTACCTCCGAAGCGGGAGATAGACTTCCGCATATATCTTGTAGATAATGCAAAGACCATTGCGTTGCCCGTTAGACACATGGCTCCACAGGAAAGGAAAGAGCTCAGTAAACAGATTAAAGAGCTTCTAGAGAAGGGGTTCAATAGAAGGAGCATTTCAGAATGGGGCGCTCCAGTGGTGTTCGCCACAAAGGAGGATGGTTCACTCCGTCTATGTGTTGACTATAGGGAGCTCAACAAGCTAACGAAAAAGAATAGGCACCCTCTCCCCAGAATTGACGATCTGTTTGATCAGCTTGTAGGAGCGTCTGTTTTCTCCCAACTCGATTTGGCGACCGGATTTCATCAGCTAAGGGTAGCTGATGATAGCATTGATAAGACAACATTCAGAACCCCAGACGGCTTCTTTGAATGGCTTGTCATGCCCTTCGTCTTGACAAACACACCCGCTTACTTCGTGGACCTAATGAGTAGGGTGTTCAGAGAATTCCTCAACAAGTTCGTAGTGGTCTTCGTAGACGATATCTTGATCTTCTCAAAGAGTGAAGAAGAACATGCTCAGCACTTAAGGGCAATCATGGAAACTCTGAGAGTCCATCAGCTAAAAGCCAAATTCTCCAAATGCCACTTTTGGAGAGAGGTAGTGAGGTTCCTTGGGCACATAGTATCCAAAGAAGGGTTAGTTGTGGACCTTGCTAAGGTAGTAGCGGTACAGGATTGGAAGACACCAAGGAATGCAACAGAAGTCCGAAGCTTCCTCGGGCTAGCAGGCTTCTATCGGAAATTCATCAGAGACTTTGCAAAAATATCAGCTCCACTCACATGGCTAACAAAGAAGAATTTAGTGTTCAATTGGGACTTGGATTGCGAGTTTGCTTTCCAACGACTAAAAAGGGCTCTTACAACAGCCCCAGTTCTGACGTTGCCAGATGGAAGCAAGATGTTCACAGTTTATACAGATGCATGTGGGACAGGACTAGGCGCTGTCTTAATGCAAGAAGGAAGGGTAGTAGATTATGGCGGGAGACAGTTGAAAGTGCATGAAAAGAACTACCCGACCCACGATCTTGAGTTAGCTGCCAACGTCTTTGCACTCAAGTCTTGGCGACACTATCTCCTAGGTGAGAAGTTCGAACTTTACACTGACCATAAATCGTTGAAATATCTTTTCTCACAGAAAGATCTTAACTTGAGGCAACAGAGATGGATGGAGTTTCTTGCCTCGTACGATTTCGAGATCTCCTGCACTCCAAGCAAAGGCAACGTAGTGGCAAATGCGTTGAGCCGAAAGAAACTGACCCTAAGCCCGCTGTTTATTGAAAGGCAAAGCCTAGAGTTTATAGCCAGTTTTAACTTTAGGCCCTCCTCCAATTTTGTACCGGGCTTGCTAGCATCTCTCGAAGTACGCCCGACTTTAGTGGACTCAATAGGGACAACACAACGCGAAGACCCTCAACTTGTGGAAACGATTGATAGGCTAATTAGTGGTGAGACTTCAAGTCACTTCAACAGATACTCCATCGACGATAAGGGTTGGCAAAGGCGAGACGGAAGACTATGCGTCCCACAGACAAGGGATTTAGTAAAGACGGTTCTCGAGGAAGCACATCACTCCAAGATGACAATACACCCAGGCGGAGATAAAATGTACAAGGACATGAAGAGAACTTTCTTTTGGAACGACATGAAGAAGGACGTGGCAGAGTTCGTTTCTAAGTGTATGGTGTGCCAACAGGTTAAAGCGGAACAGAAAAAGCCTGGCGGTCTGCTCCATCCTCTAGAGGTCCCACAGTGGAAGTGGGATAGCATCTCAATGGACTTCATTGATGGGCTGCCTAGGTCTAGAAGAGGCAACACTAGCATTTGGGTAATAGTGGATATGCTTACTAAAAGCGCCCACTTTTTATCTGTCAAGAGTAAAAGAACTGCCTTATCCCTAGGATCTCTTTATCTTAAGGAAATTGTTCGACTCTATGGAATACCATCCAGCATTTTTAGTGACCGAGATCCTATCTTCACAAGTGAGTTTTGGCGGAGTCTGCAAGAAGCGTTAGGAACACAGTTATGCTTGAGTACGGCCTATCACCCCCAAACCGACGGCCAGACGGAAAGAGTGAACAGAGTTTTGGAGGACTTTTTAAGACTGTGCGTCCTTGACTTCGGAGGGACGTGGGAAGACCATCTTCCTTTGGTGGAATTTGCCTACAACAACAGCTACTAAGCCACCATCGGAATGGCGCCCTTCGAAGCTTTATATGGAAGACCGTGCCGATCGCCCACTTGTTGGTGGGAGTCTACTGATAAGCTCATACTTGGGCCAGATATGATCCGAGAGACTTCAGAGAAAGTAGACTTGATACGAAGAAGGATGAAGACAACCCAAGGCAGACAGAAATCCTACGCCGACAAGAGGAGGACCGACCTTGAATTTGAGGTTGGGGACAGAGTTTTTCTTAAGGTATCTCTGCTAAGGAACGTTGTTCGTTTTGGAACCACAGGAAATCTAGCACCAAATTTTGTAGTGCCATTCCCTATTATCGAGAAAATTGGGAAAATGGCCTATAGATTAGAGCTACCCGAAAAGCTGGCCGGAGTTCACAACGTTTTCCATGTTTCGCACCTTCGAAAATGTCTACATGAATCTGCTGAAGTGGTAGAGCCAAACATCCTTGAGGAAGCTGAAGTGGAACGCGAAGCAACCGTGAGGAAAGTTCCAACCCGCATATTCGGAACGGAAGTGAAAAAGCTACGCAACCGCGAAGTCAAGCTCGTCAAAGTTCAGTGGAGCGACACTGAGGGAGACGCAATTTGGGAAACTGAAGCTAGAATACGTGCAGCCTACCCTTTTCTTTTCGAGGGTACATCTTTGATCTTTCTTTTTCCTTAAGTTCCGCTTTTATCTATCTTTTTAGGTATATCTCCTCGACCTTATCTTTTAGGTAGAAACCCTTTGGATGAAAACATGTAATTGAAACATGTTATGGATGATGGTTGCAAGTGATTGCTAGTAGTTGCTCGTGGTTGCATATACACACACAATCTTGGTATTAGATCGGCTCAGTCACCTCATATTGCATATGCATATATATATATATATATATATATATATATATATATGTTTGCATTTGTATATGGTTTAAGTTTAATGTGTTGTCATATGGATGTTGCATTTATATATGAATGATTGTGCACTCATGTAGAATCATGAATAGGAAAGTTTGCATACATAATGGATTCATGACACTTACATAATTTGCATTAAGGAGGTCAACTGAATCAGTAGGCCGCCTTATTTTGCATTAGATAAGTACATGTACACACACTTCGCATATGATCATGAAGCATTAGAAATCTTTTAAGGACAATGGATACTCGTGTTTGATGGATGAGTAGATGGACGTTTGGATGTTAGGATATACATTCGTCCTGAACTTGAAGATTTCGGGGATGAAATCCTTTTAAGTGGGGGAGAATGTAACGCCCCGTGTATTCTATAACAGTGAAATTCACAAATTAAAGTATAATTAATTTCAAATCAAAGAATTAAGGGAAACGGGATAAGCCATTGCGTTTGTATCGGAATTCTGCTTGGGATAAAGTCTGAGTTTGCGTAAAACGGACTTCGTATGAGGGACATATGGCCTCCAGAAGTTTCAGAAATCAGTTTAAAATTCAAACAGACAGGAACAACTCAGAAAACCAATTCAAATTTCAAAAATCGGGCCAGATTGCGCAGGGCGGGAATTTTCTCGCCTAAGGCACCCAGGTCGATTGGGTAGTCGACCTAGGCTACCCAGGTCGACTGGGTAGTCGACCTGGGACACCCAGGTCGACTACCAAGTCGACATGGGGGTCGACTGGGGAGTCGACCTGGCCCCTGAGCCAGGTCGAACCCAGACCCCTGGCTGGCCTGGTCTGTGCTTGGCCGAATTCCTGAGCCTTGCCTTGTCACTAGGGCTAGGTGTCAGCTCCTGATTGGTCTCTCCTTCAAATGAACGGCTAATATTAATCCAAGCTCCATCGACGATTCTAATCAATTCACAAACTATATAAAAAGGACCTAAGACTCCACCTAATTCATACAAATAAAAATTAGAATGAGACCGTCATGCTGCTGAGGAAAGACTAGAAGTAGCCGTCAAAAATTAAGAGACGATTAGGAGGCAATTCGAAAGCTTAAAGCAACGACAACTAAATCAAAACAACGCTACAGCAAAGGATAGCATCTCCAAATTCAGAATTCAGAAACCTGAATTGAAAATTCGTCATACGTTGTAAGTAGAGTGCTATTCCGATGTGAATGAATAATTGTGTTTTAATTTGTGTAAAATGAGAAATGGAATTGTACTTAATTTGTGGTGATAATAATTCATAATTGTATGTTGCTATGATTTTAATCGATTTGGGATGTTGTGGTATAACGATGTTAGACCTATTGGATATTTGCAAGTATGTGATTCATGTTGAAAGTTAATAACTATATGTTTGTGTAGTTTATTACAACACCTATTGGATAATTGCAAGTATATGATTCATGTTGAAAGTTAACGACTATAAGTTTGTGGTAGTTTATTTGAGATTCATGCAAGTATATGTTTCACTATTATGCCAACATGATGTATATTTTTATAATCACTTTTAGTGTAGTTGGATCCATTTGGGTATTATGACTCATATGAATTTATGTTGGAATTGGCATCATGATTCAAGTGTAAAACCATACTTTTGTGTTAGTGACAAAAGTAAGCACCCTTGTGAACTTGTGTTGACTTTATGAACATGGCTAGTTTATGTTTGACTTTACGCCCAAACAAAATATGTTTTAGGCCTATGCTGTTATCAAAATCATATGACAATATATGCGACACATAATTAAGTTAGATTTACATTTCAATTGCAAGTTCACATGAATAGATTAAAAACCATGATTCATGTTTAGGTATGTTTTTATGTCATGATTATATGCTATTACAATGCAAGTTCACAAGTCCCTAATTTATGTTAATTAGATGGTTATGTTGCAAGTTCATGCGTTCACACTCCCCTTTTGATGTTACTTAGAATATATAAACACCATGTTCTAAGCCTCCCCTTTTTCATGTGGCTAAGTTGGGTTTAAATGTTAAACCCAACATATGTTATATTGTAGCGAATGTATAAAACGGGGGTAATGACGTTTGGGTTAAAATATAAAACATATGTGTTGGCATGTTTGACGCATGCCAACGACCTTGAGAACATCTAAGGGGTATAAATTAATTTTACCCAATAAAGATGAATTTGAATAATGGGCTGCAAATATTTACATATAAAAAAGAAAAGAGACAAAATATGTAAACTTAGAAAAATACGATGTGTTTAACCCGATGTTGGATTGAGTTGTGATGTAAACCTGCCCGGAACCGCCCGACTATCCAGTAGTCACAACAATACCTATGCAATGTGGGTGGTTAAACACGGAGCCCAATAAAGACCCGAGGTTAGACTGAGTTGTGACGTAAGACTGCCCGGAACCAACCGGCAACAGGCAGTCACAACAATACCTGTCTAATGTGAGAGGTCGAGGATTTAATAAGACAATTAAGGCTGAGTCAGGATTGATAGGATTAAGTAAATTGAATTAATTCTTAATCAAAATGGAACATGCTAAACTATACAGACTGATTGGCAGTTAGGTTTACAAAACACTTAAGCAACTTAGCATGTTGGCTAGAAATAGAAAACCTAGTAGCGGGGGACCCTTTTCAGCAGTAACCCTACAAGGTGTATTAGGATACCCTGAACTAGGCAGGGTGGGGCACGATTACTGGGCTGACTGTAAGAGGTCAAATCGACGGCGGTGGTGTAGCAGTGTAGGTTCTAACGGGGTGCGGGCCTGCACACACTCCGGCGCAGAAAAATAAGGCACTGGGCACCAGTAGTATACCTGTGCATTCTAGAATTGTGTCGGGCCGCCACCCTGGGACTTGATACACCCCATGGTGGGACCAGCATAGGTAACTACAACATCGGGGGCCGTAAGACACATGTAACTATGCGAGTAGGAGCCGATCATTAGAAATGGATCATTTCACCCTGATTATGGGGTGCCTGTTGGGAACTAGTTTATAGGGGTGCAGAGATTAATATGGGGTACGATAGTATATTCGACTCTAGACAACTTAACTTAGTTTATGGTGCTTTCCCATTTCCAATTTATACTTATCACGCCCAATTCTTTATTCATAGACTGAATAGTCCTAGACTTACTCAGGCTTTATGTCTGACTCTACTTTTCTTTCGTCTTCTTTTCTTTCATTTCCCCCCAGGTCCACAGGGAGGGAATACCGCAGCTTGACCAGTTTTACATCCAGCTTGAAGAGAAAGAATGTATTGCTTGGATCTCTTTCGTTTTGGACTATGGCTTTGGACGGCAAGTATGGGACATATGCAGTTTACTTATGCTTTTATGCTTCTTTAAATAATGAAAGCAAGACAGTTATGAAAATGTAATGTTTTTGGAAGTACTGTAAGACAATTATGACATGGTTTGTGTAACACGTATTTTGTTGAAATAAAAATTGCTGTTATTTTCCGCTGTTCAAAATATGTGTATTTATATCTGTCTTGTGTATCTATGACTTATACTTATAAACCTCCACCAAAATTAGGGCGTTCCCTTTGAGAGTGACCCTAACGGAGGTGGGGTGTTTCACATTCAAGCGAAATGAATGGCCAGTCATGTGTGGCCGAGTTGCAAGATGTTCTTGTTGAACTCCAGTGTATCACTTCTAGAGTACACTGATCGAAAGGTGGATCCATACCTTGTCGTAGTTGGAATCCATTCCCCAATAAGAGCCCATGGTTTTGATTGTATCTTACATATGTAGAACATGAGTTGAAAGTGTTTCTGCTAGATTTCTATTTACTTGATCTAGACATTATTATTATATCAGACAAGCATCATATTAGAAAAATATTTGGGTTATCGTAAGGTAAAAACCATCCGTGTTTATGTGTGGATTGGTCTTTCGATTATCCTTTGGTTCAAAAGGATTTTTGAAAGTTAAATCAATGATTTGAGTTTACTCACACCAGTCACATGACTGAACCAGAGTTTATTTTGTTTTGTTTTCCCTAAACTCTTGGGTGCCCGATTTTGTACAGGTAGTCAAGTAGTGTGGATTTACAGATACTTGAAGAGCTGGGGCAGGAGGCTTTAGGATTATATAGCTATTGTTATTTCCGCTGCGTTGTGAGTGTTATACTCTAATAATGGTATTGTATACATATACTATTTTATTTCAAAGTTATGTTATGAAATATATTTATTCGTTCTGCTGTGAGATTCGTGTTTACTCTGATGTTGTGATGTTCTTCTCCTTCTTTTATTCTATTTTTCTATCTTATCTATTCTCACCCTCTATTTTCTTTCATTAACTATCCGGTATTTCCAATGCTTGGATAGTCGACATTGAGTTTATGTCGATAACCAGGATCGCGAAAACCTGGGTCTTTACAGTGG
The DNA here is from genome assembly GCA_030737875.1 of Allium sativum. Lineage (NCBI taxonomy): Eukaryota > Viridiplantae > Streptophyta > Magnoliopsida > Asparagales > Amaryllidaceae > Allium > Allium sativum. The sequence continues at coordinate 26,870 of JASFAX010000981.1, forward strand.
TATCAGAGCTGAAGGTTAAGTAATTACCATGGCTCTATGGCGTGACTCGGTAGAGATAGGGTTAGTAATTCCCTAGATTGAGTTGAGTGTATATATACTAGTGAATGTATTTGTTATTTGATATAAAATTGTTTTATATTGTGGAGATTTATTGGTTGAATTGTTTATGGGTTCTGGTCGATCGGTTTGATCCACTGTATCGGTAGGGGTTTATAAACACTTGAATACGATGAACCGACACTGTATGTTTCGAAAAGAGGGTAATGAAATAACTTTACCCAAATATATTTTTATATAAAGAAAAAAAAATATTGGAAATATTATAATATTGGATGTATTGGTTGTGATTATAATCAGATAAGATTATACTTGAAACGGTTATGTAAATAACCAATTAAAATTCATATAAGTGTTACGACATGAATTAAATCTGAAATTTTACTCAAAATTGGAATCAAAATTCACGAAATTTGAATAAGTGGTGTAAATGGAATTGGATTAAATATATGAGAATTTTAAAATCCTAGGAATTTTAGAAATGTTTTCCAAACATTGGGAATAGTATTTTGAAATAGATTTCAAAACAGAAGGGTTTAGATATGGTTTTGAAAGGAATGTAATATTGAACTCACTTCGATCGCTGGAAAATAGATTCCGATGATGAAGTCAACCATCATCGGTGTTCATTTTCGAGTTCTAAGTGATGGATTGCTACCAAAGAGATGATCTTTGAATTGTTTTGAGAAAAGCAAGTTGTTTTGAATTCCGAAATGGGATATTTGATTTTAGGAAAATAAAGTTATTTAAAATTCCCAAGGAGAGATTGTTTGATTTAAAACCAAATTGAATTGAAATTTGGGAAAACAAATTTAAATTAAAATAAATCTAGTTAGGTGGAAATTGAATTGGAATTTGAAAAAGCAATTTGGAAATAGAATTGTATTAGAATGATATCGAAAAACATTGGATCTGTGATGTAGGAATTGAAATGTTATTGGATGGATGAGTTAAGAATTTGGAATTTGAGGATAAAATTGGTTGGAGATTGATTGGGATAACATAGGTATATGTTGAATTGGTAAAAGATGCAAATGATGCATTGATATGCCCGATAAAAAGGTACCAATTTATATTACATATGGGTTTGGGATTTTGATGAGCCGAATTGGCGAGCCGCTTAGCTGTTTGATTTTCTTTTGGGTTGGAGATGGCCTAGAGAGGCGAGTTAGAGTTTGAGCTATTGACCAGTACAAAGGAGGTGCTGGCAAAAAAATTCGAAAAGTTAAGGTGTTAGAAAATTTTCAGGATTTTTGAAATTTTTCGTTAATATGAATGAATTAATAATTTAATTGGAATCAATTAATTCAGTTGAAACTGAAGTTAAGAAGTAAACAAATAAATTTACCCAGTTAATAAGGCGTGTTTTCTACCTTAGCAATTTCGAGGACGAAATTATTTTAAGGGGGGAAGAATGTAATGTCCCGTATTTTAGCGATATAATAATTAATTTATTTAACTATTTAAACAGTGATTTAGAAATTTAAATTGTCATTAAATTAAATTATATGGATTATTTAATTAATTTAAATAATAGAATAATATATTTAATTCTGAAATAATCAGAATTAGCTGAAATGGCAATATTGTGTGAATTGGACAATTCAAAATATATAATTCAGTTTGAAATTAAATTACGATAACGAATATGTAACACCCCGAATTTTAGTTAATACTAAAATTCACTAATTACAGGATAAATAATCTCAGAAGTGGGAATTGGGGGTAACGGGCTGCGTCATTGCGTTCGTCTCGGAAAAATACGCGAAATAGAGTCCGAGTTTTCGAGAATCGGAGTCCGTATGGCCCGGTTATGGCCCAAAGAAGTTTGCAGGAAAATTTAAGCTGAAAACAGATTTAAAAATTCAAATCCAGATTTCAAAATAGAACCAGCGGGGCCAGGCGGGAAAATTCCCGCCTAACCATGTCGACAGGGCTGTCGACAGGCCTGTTGACAGGGGGGTCGACTTGCCTGTCGACTTGCCTGTCGACAGGGGCGCGGCGTCCAGAGAACCTGGGTGCACCAGGTTGGGTTTTAGGCTGGCTTGGAGGGCTGGGTTCTAGAGATTTCCTAAATCTAACGGACCTAATCTAACCTAGGGTTAATCTAAGGGCCTAAAACACTCACCTAATCTATAAATACACCCTAAACCTACCCTAATCCATACTAAAAATAGAAATGATGGCCTCATGCCGCCAAATTAAATCCTAGAAGGAGCCTCCACTATTCTATGAAGGAAGTTGCAAGCTAATCACTCTCTAATCAATCTCTAATCATCACCATCTTCATATTTAGCAACTAATTCCACTTCATAAGTTTGCTAATCTTGGGTTTGGTGAGTTTCTATCACTTTAACTTCAATTGCTAAAGTAAGTAGATTGGGTGTAATGAGACTTATGGTCTTAAATGCGGATTAGTGAGTTTGAATCATTTATAATGATATGCTACTCTATGTTTTCTTATGTTTATGCATAATTAATAAGTGGGTTTATGCATGTTTAACAAGTGGGTTTATGCATGTTTAACAAGTAGGTTTATGCATGTTTAATAAGTGGGTTTATGCATGTTTAATAAGTGAGATATGCAAGTTATGTATAGGCTTAAATGCAAGTTTAATGTGATATGCAAGTTATGCATGCTTATGCAAGTATATGAATGCTTATGCAAGTTATGTATATGCTTAAATGCAAGCTTAATGTGATATGCAAGTTATGCATGCTTATGCAAGTATATGAATGCTTATGCAAGTTATGTATATGCTTAAATGCAAGCTTAATGTGATATGCAAGTTATGCATGCTTATGCAAGTATGTGGATGCTTATGCAAGTTATGTGTATGCTTAAATGCATGTTTAACATGTTATGCAAGTTATGAGAATGCTTATATGCAAGTTCAACATGTTATGCAAGATATGTATATGATAATATGCAAGTTTGGGATAAATGTAGTTGGGTTAATATATGCTCATATATGCAAGTTGACATCCTCTTAACCCATGACAAAGTTATATGCCAAGATTTGGTTAAACCCATGATATTTGTGATGGATCTTCCCTTGATTATGTCATGAAATGAGAACGATTTACGTGGGGAACGATGGGGTTAATAAATATGTTAATAAAAGTGTGATTGGGTATGATTAAGCATACCGTAAAAATAAATTAACATAAGTGGGAATTTACCTATTGAGTTAGGTCTACCCCATGGGAATTTACCTATTGAGTTAGGTCTACCCATGTTATGAAAAACTTGATATTAATTAGGGATAATTAATATGGGGGTGATTAATTAGGTGTAATTAATCAACTAAGACACGAGGTTGGACCCTTTTGTAGCGGAAGTCTGCCCGGAACCGACCGGCCATCCAGCGGCTACAAATGATTGGCCCAATGTGAGAGGTATTATTCATAATTTAAATACATGATTAAGGTAAAGACACGAGGTTAGACCCTTTTGATGACAGAAGTCTGCCCGGAACCGACCGGCATATCCAGCAGTCATAAAAGACGGTCTAATGTGAGAGGTCTTTATGAGGTCATGATCTTAATTAATTAATTAAGAAACACTTAACCATATTAGCATGTAGAGGGACATGAGGGGTTAAGTGGGTGCCTTGGGTGGCATGTGGAAATCTAGTGGGTTGCCTTGGGTGGCAATAGAAAATACGATTAGAATACTTAACCAAGTGGAAACATGTAATTAAACATGATTAAAGGGTTAAGTGGGATACACTAGATAAGTGACAAGCTTAGGTGAGGAGCTTGTGGGGGCCCATTTCAACCAATATCCCAAACGTATCTTTGTGGGCTCGACTCTAGTCGAGTGACAGGACACGCATATTGGGCTTGACTATAAGAGGCCAAAACGGCTTAGCGGTGGCAACGCAAGTCCAACGGGTTTCATATGCGTGTGTGGGCCCGGGCTGGTAGATAAGCCGTTGTTGCATCGTGTAGATATAAAGCCGTGCACCGTTGATATTATCAGGTTGCCACTTTAGGGGGAGTGATACACCCCACTGTGGGACCATCACGGGTATCTACGGTAGGGAGCCGATCGCTTGGGGAGTAGTGGGGTACACCTAGTGGAGATAGGGGCAGACGACACCTATGTGGTCAGCTAGGAGTACATGAAACTACTAGTTATATCTTTCTTTTAAGTCCTTGGGTGGGATCAATCTTTGAGTAGGGGTGACTGGTGTGGTGCAGTTAGTAATTATCCTTGGGTGGGTAGATACGTCTTTACAGTTATCTTAGTTTATCCTAAGTCTACCAAGCTGCTTAGTGTAGCCATTCATCCCCAGACATTACCGTAGGTCAAGTTTATGTCTTCTCTGGTTACTTTAATGATTGTATTGTTAAAGTTATAGGACTCGCTCAGACTTATGTCTGACCCCGTTGTTTTTATCTTTTTTCCCAACCCTCAGGTCCTACGGTGGATCCTAGCAGTAGTGGAGCTTGATCGGATTGCTGTTCCAGTCTTTAGGAGCTTGGATAGATGTAAAGCTCCAGTTACCCAGTTATCTTTTTCTTTTGTCTTGGCTATTGTATGAGAGAGTGGGATTATGTACTTCTTTTTTTTGATGGATATTGTACTTGACTTTTATTGTGGTTTTATGATGTAACCAGACATGTTTACTTCCGCTGTTATGAGATGATGTTTTAAATTTCAAGTACTATTTATATCTGTCTTGTTGTAATTTTTCTGTTCTATATTCACTAAAATACTCCACCGATGCTATGGCATTCCCTTAGTGAGTGACCATAGCGGGTGTGGGGTGTTACACGTGGTATCAGAGCAAAGGTTACCGGAACAGATAAAATTTTTAGAAAACTATTTTTATAAAAACATTTTTGGAAGAGATATTTTCAAAAACATGTCTTTAAAGAGAAAAGTTTTTGAAAGAAAAGCATAATCCCCAATAGCCATATCTATATCCTTCGAATTCTCCGTTTTGAATCTTTCCTTTTTCGTTTCAGCATGGCTGAGGATCTTAACTTTCCGGAGGGTGTGACGGTACCAGTATGGTATAGGAGATTGATGGAGGCTAGGGCCACCACTGCGGGTCCAGCAAATGTTCCTCCACCAACCGTAGCACCCGATCTTCCTCCTCCCCCTCCTCCTCGCACGGATACTTTTGCTAAGACTTGTAAGGAATTTAAAGCTATGGGAGGGAAACCTTTTCAAGGATCTGAAACTTTTGTGGAGGCTAGAGACTGGCTTAAAGAGGTGGAAGAATTGATAGATATCTTTGAGATGGAAGAAGGAAAGAAAGTCAAGTTAGCTGCTTGGTTAATGAAGGGAGAGGCCTCATTCTGGTGGGAGGTCACTAATGGAGAACGCCCCGTTGACTCTTGGGCGGATTTTAGGCAAAGATTTGTGGCAAAGTTTCTCTCAAGGGCGGAGGAAAACTTGTATATGGAAAGATTCTTGACTCTAAAGCAAGGAAATCTCTCGGTGAAGGAATATGTCAACAAGTTTAATCAATTGGCAAGGTTTGGCCTAGATATGGTGAACACACCGGAGAAGAAGGCTTTGAGGTTCGTGAAAGGCTTGAATGAACCAATGCATGGGTTGGCTATGACTCATATCCCTATAGGGGCCACCTTTGAGAAGCTAGTTGACATGGCACTCATGCATGAAGAAGAGAAGGGTCCCAATGCTAATAGGGCACCCGAGAAGAAGGGAGATCAAAAGAGACCTCAGCAACAACAGCAAAATAAAGGTGGGAAAGGCAACGGTGGCAAGGGCAAGAAGAAGAAGTGTTTCAATTATGGGACACCTGGCCACCTAAGCAAGGATTGTCGCAAGAAGAAGAAGACTGGCTGCTTCCACTGTGGCGAAGCAGGGCATTTAGTGAAGGATTGTCCTAAGAAAGGGCAAAGGACGGGATCTACCTCAGGAGGACAGGTGCAAGCTCTTATGGCACCGGGTCAGGCTAGGGGGCAAGTACAGGCTCTCGCGGTTCCACCGATTCAGGAGAGAGGTAGAACTATTTCCGTTGAAAGTCTGGTTTTTCTATTTGATCATCCTGTCCGTACATTGTTTGATTCAGGCGCATCGCATTCGTTTATCTCATCATCATTAGTTGAGTCACTGCACTTAGACACCAGTCTGGTAGATGATCCCTTGGTTGTTTCAAACCCAATTGGGGGCTCCACTTATTTGTCCATGATATGTTTGGGTTTGAAGATTTCTATACTTAGCATTAAGTTTAGATGTGATGCTTTTGTGTTGGGCTTCACGGGCTATGGGCTGATTTTAGGCATGGACTGGTTATCCCGTAATGGTGCTGTTCTTGATTGCGAAAGGAGAGTTGTTAGGCTCATGACCCGCTTGGGTAACACTCTCGAGATTTCTTGTAATCCCATGGACTCTGTTATGCTAAGTTATCTTGAATCGCTTGACGCTTCGGTCGAGAATTTGCAATCTGTTAAAGTGGTCCGGGAATATCCGGATGTGTTTGAGGAGGTGAAGGGCTTACCTCCGAAGCGGGAGATTGACTTCCGAATATATCTGGTGGATAATGCTAAACCTGTATCTTTACCAGTGCGCCACATGGCTCCTCGTGAGAGGAGGGAACTCCATAAGCAAGTAGGGGAGTTGCTTGAGAAGGGGTTCATAAGACGAAGTATATCGGAGTGGGGTGCTCCAGTAGTATTTGCTACAAAGGCGGATGGGTCCCTCAGACTTTGTGTAGACTATAGAGAACTCAACAAGCTCACAAAGAAGAATAGACACCCATTGCCGAGGATTGATGATCTTTTCGATCAGTTGGTTGGCGCTTCAGTGTTTTCTCAGTTGGACTTAGCCACGGGGTTTCATCAGTTGAGGGTGGCTGAGGATAGCATAGACAAGACTGCCTTAAGAACTCCGGATGGTTTCTATGAGTGGCTGGTGATGCCATTTGGGTTGACGAACGCCCCTGCATACTTTGTTGATTTGATGAGTAGGGTGTTCAGGGAGTTCCTTAATAAATTCGTGGTGGTCTTTGTGGATGATATCTTAGTATTTTCTAAGAGTGAAGAAGAGCATGCCCTACATCTTGGGGAGGTATTGAAGACTCTTCGAGCACATAGCCTTAAGGCTAAATTCTCTAAATGTCACTTCTGGAGGAAGGAAGTGCGGTTCTTGGGGCACGTGGTCTCCAAGGAAGGGATAGCTGTGGATCCCGCGAAGGTAGTATCAATTCAGGATTGGAAGGTTCCGAAGAATGCTACCGAAGTAAGAAGTTTCTTGGGGTTGGCGGGTTACTGTAGGAAGTTTATCAAAGACTTCGCAAAGATATCAGCCCCATTAACCCGCTTAACGAAGAAGAATCTTGTTTTCGCATGGGACGTAGATTGTGATGATGCGTTCCGACGGTTAAAGAGAGCTTTAACCACTGCTCCAGTTTTAGTGTTGCCAGATGGGAGCAAGCCATTTGTTGTCTATACTGATGCTTGTGGGACAGGGTTGGGCGCAGTCTTAATGCAAGAGGAAAGGGTGATAGCCTATGGTGGAAGGCAGTTGAGGGCACATGAGAAAAATTACCCTACCCATGATTTAGAGTTGGCCGCTATTGTTTTTGCGCTTAAGATTTGGCGCCATTATCTTCTTGGTGAGAGGTTCGAATTGTTCACTGACCACAAATCATTGAAGTACTTGTTTTCTCAGAAGGATTTGAATTTGAGACAGCAAAGGTGGATGGAGTTTTTAGCATCCTATGATTTCGAGATAGCGTATACCCCTGGCAAGGGTAACGTGGTGGCGGACGCCTTGAGCAGAAAGAGGTTGTCCTTGAGTCCATTGTTCGTGGAACAACGAAGCTTGGAATTTATCTCGATGTTTAATTTCAGACCTTCCATTGATTATGTACCCGGTTTGCTAGCCTCCTTGGAGGTTAGACCTACTCTTTTGGGGCGGATTGGAGAAGCACAGAGGGACGACCCACAGTTGGTTGAGTTAGTAGAGAGGCTCATAAGGGGGGAGTCGTCCAGCCATTTGAGTAGGTACACCCTAGACGATAGGGGGTGCTTGCGAAGGGACGGTAGACTGTGTGTACCGCAAGACGGGGGTTTGAGGAAGGTTATTCTTGATGATGCACATCGTTCTAGGATGACTATTCATCCCGGTGGGGACAAGATGTACCAAGACATGAAGAGGGTTTTCTTCTGGGCCGGTATGAAGAAAGATGTGGCCGAGTATGTCGCTCGATGCTTGGTGTGCCAACAAGTGAAGGCGGAGCAAAAGAAACCAGGTGGGTTGCTTCATCCATTGGAAGTTCCGCAATGGAAGTGGGATAGCGTCTCGATGGATTTTATTGACGGGTTACCCAGATCAAGAAAGGGTAATACGGGAATTTGGGTGGTGGTAGACAGACTTACTAAGAGCGCCCATTTCATACCTGTGAAGAGCAAGAGGACTGCTCCATGGCTAGCTTCAGTATATCTTCGAGAGATAGTTCGATTGCATGGGGTACCCTCTAGCATAGTGAGTGATCGAGATCCTATCTTCACTAGCGAGTTCTGGAGAAGTTTGCAAGAAGCAGTGGGGACTCAATTGTGTCTGAGCACAGCATATCATCCTCAGACAGACGGCCAGACTGAGAGGGTGAATCGTGTTCTAGAAGACCTTTTGAGGCTTTGTATCTTAGATTTTGGAGGTACATGGGAAGAGCATCTTCCATTGGTGGAGTTCGCATATAATAACAGCTTTCAGTCCAGTATTGGTATGGCTCCTTTCGAAGCTCTCTATGGAAGGCCTTGTCGATCACCTACATGTTGGTGGGAATCTACGGATAAGATCTTGCTTGGGCCTGATATGATTAGGGAGACTTCTGAGAAGATTGACTTGATTCGAAGGAGGATGAAAGCAGCGCAGGATAGGCAAAAATCTTATGCGGACAAGAGAAGGACGGATCTTGAGTTTGAGGTTGGGGACATGGTTTTCGTCAAAGTATCTCCGTTGAGAAATGTTGTTCGCTTTGGGTCCATTGGGAAGTTAGCACCGAGGTTTGTTGGGCCGTTTCCTATTAAGGAAAGGATTGGACGGATGGCATATAGGGTGGAGTTGCCCGACAGACTTAGTGGTGTTCATGATGTATTCCATGTATCACATGTGAGGAAGTGCTTACATGAGACCGCAGAGGTGGTAGAGCCGAGCTTGCTTAAAGAAGTGGAAGTAGAGCGTGATGCGACTATTCGACGAGCTCCTACTCGCATCCTTGGGTCAGAGACTAGGAAGTTGAGAAACAGAGAGGTTCAACTAGTCAAAGTGCAGTGGGGAGAAGATGAGAGCAACGCAACTTGGGAGACGGAAGCGAAGATGCGTTCATTGTACTCATTTCTTTTTGAGGGTATGTCTTTACTTTCTCCTCTATCGTTGTCTAGTACTTATCTTATCTTTAGTATATCCTCTCGTTAGTACTGTTTGACCTTTAGATAGGGTAAACCTATGGTTGAAACATGTGTTTGAGACATGTTATGGTTGATGGATGCAAGTGGATGCAAGTGTTTGCTAGTGGTTGCTCGTGGATGCATATACACACACTCTAGGCACTAGATCGGCTCAGTCACTTCATATTGCATAGTGCATAAAATTGTGTGTAGGAAGCTATATTTATGGATGTATAATGATTGTGTTATCATATGGATGATGCATTTTGGTGAATGATTGTGCACTCATGTAGATATTGTATGTGTCGATAGGGTTCTCTCGCATACATAATGGATGCATGGCACTATCATGGTTTGCATATGTTCATACATTAGATAGGGAACATATACACACACTTTTTGCATATGCTCATACATCATTAGAAACTGTTTTAAGGATAATGGATGCCCGTGTTTGATGGATTGAGTAGATGGTTGTTTGGATGGTAGGATATGCATTCTCCTTAGCTTAGAGATTTCGGGGACGAAATCCTTTAAGGAGGGGAGAATGTAACACCCTGAATTTTAGTTAATACTAAAATTCACTAATTACAGGATAAATAATCTCAGATGTGGGAATTGGGGGTAACGGGCTGCGTCATTGCGTTCGTCTCGGAAAAATACGCGAAATAGAGTCCGAGTTTTCGAGAATCGGAGTCCGTATGGCCCGGTTATGGCCCAAAGAAGTTTGCAGGAAAATTTAAGCTAAAAACAGATTTAAAAATTCAAATTCAGATTTCAAAATAGAACCAGCGGGGCCAGGCGGGAAAATTCCCGCCTAACCATGTCGACAGGGCTGTCGACAGGCCTGTCGACAGGGGGGTCGACTTGCCTGTCGACAGGGGCGCGGCGTCCAGAGAACCTGGGTGCACCAGGTTGGGTTTTAGGCTGGCTTGGAGGGCTGGGTTCTAGAGATTTCCTAAATCTAACGGACCTAATCTAACCTAGGGTTAATCTAAGGGCCTAAAACACTCACCTAATCTATAAATACACCCTAAACCTACCCTAATCCATACTAAAAATAGAAATGATGGCCTCATGCCGCCAAATTAAATCCTAGAAGGAGCCTCCACTATTCTATGAAGGAAGTTGCAAGCTAATCACTCTCTAATCAATCTCTAATCATCACCATCTTCATATTTAGCAACTAATTCCACTTCATAAGTTTGCTAATCTTGGGTTTGGTGAGTTTCTATCACTTTAACTTCAATTGCTAAAGTAAGTAGATTGGGTGTAATGAGACTTATGGTCTTAAATGCGGATTAGTGAGTTTGAATCATTTATAATGATATGCTACTCTATGTTTTCTTATGTTTATGCATAATTAATAAGTGGGTTTATGCATGTTTAACAAGTGGGTTTATGCATGTTTAACAAGTAGGTTTATGCATGTTTAATAAGTGGGTTTATGCATGTTTAATAAGTGAGATATGCAAGTTATGTATAGGCTTAAATGCAAGTTTAATGTGATATGCAAGTTATGCATGCTTATGCAAGTATATGAATGCTTATGCAAGTTATGTATATGCTTAAATGCAAGCTTAATGTGATATGCAAGTTATGCATGCTTATGCAAGTATATGAATGCTTATGCAAGTTATGTATATGCTTAAATGCAAGATTAATGTGATATGCAAGTTATGCATGCTTATGCAAGTATGTGGATGCTTATGCAAGTTATGTGTATGCTTAAATGCATGTTTAACATGTTATGCAAGTTATGAGAATGCTTATATGCAAGCTCAACATGTTATGCAAGATATGTATATGATAATATGCAAGTTTGGGATAAATGTAGTTGGGTTAATATATGCTCATATATGCAAGTTGACATCCTCTTAACCCATGACAAAGTTATATGCCAAGATTTGGTTAAACCCATGATATTTGTGATGGATCTTCCCTTGATTATGTCATGAAATGAGAACGATTTACGTGGGGAACGATGGGGTTAATAAATATGTTAATAAAAGTGTGATTGGGTATGATTAAGCATACCGTAAAAATAAATTAACATAAGTGGGAATTTACCTATTGAGTTAGGTCTACCCCATGGGAATTTACCTATTGAGTTAGGTCTACCCATGTTATGAAAAACTTGATATTAATTAGGGATAATTAATATGGGGGTGATTAATTAGGTGTAATTAATCAACTAAGACACGAGGTTGGACCCTTTTGTAGCGGAAGTCTGCCCGGAACCGACCGGCCATCCAGCGGCTACAAATGATTGGCCCAATGTGAGAGGTCTTAGTCATAAATTAAATACATGATTAAGGTACAGACACGAGGTTAGACCCTTTTGATGACAGAAGTCTGCCCGGAACCGACCGGCATATCCAGCAGTCATAAAAGACGGTCTAATGTGAGAGGTCTTTATGAGGTCATGATCTTAATTAATTAATTAAGAAACACTTAACCATATTAGCATGTAGAGGGACATGAGGGGTTAAGTGGGTGCCTTGGGTGACATGTGGAAATCTAGTGGGTTGCCTTGGGTGGCAATAGAAAATACGATTAGAATACTTAACCAAGTGGAAACATGTAATTAAACATGATTAAAGGGTTAAGTGGGATACACTAGATAAGTGACAAGCTTAGGTGGGGAGCTTGTGGGGGCCCATTTCAACCAATATCCCAAACGTATCTTTGTGGGCTCGACTCTAGTCGAGTGACGGGACACGCATATTGGGCTTGACTATAAGAGGCCAAAACGGGTTAGCGGTGGCAACGCAAGTCCAACGGGTTTCATATGCGTGTGTGGGCCCGGGCTGGTAGATAAGCCGTTGTTGCATCGTGTAGATATAAAGCCGTGCACCGTTGATATTATCAGGTTGCCACTTTAGGGGGAGTGATACACCCTACTGTGGGACCAGCACGGGTATCTACGGTAGGGAGCCGATCGCTTGGGGAGTAGTGGGGTACACCTAGTGGAGATAGGGGCAGACGACACCTATGTGGTCAGCTAGGAGTACATGAAACTACTAGTTATATCTTTCTTTTAAGTCCTTGGGTGGGATCAATCTTTGAGTAGGGGTGACTGGTGTGGTGCAGTTAGTAATTATCCTTGGGTGGGTAGATACGTCTTTACAGTTATCTTAGTTTATCCTAAGTCTACCAAGCTGCTTAGTGTAGCCATTCATCCCCAGACATTACCGTAGGTCAAGTTTATGTCTTCTCTGGTTACTTTAATGATTGTATTGTTAAAGTTATAGGACTCGCTCAGACTTATGTCTGACCCCTTTGTTTTTATCTTTTTTCCCAACCCTCAGGTCCTACGGTGGATCCTAGCAGTAGTGGAGCTTGATCGGATTGCTGTTCCAGTCTTTAGGAGCTTGGATAGATGTAAAGCTCCAGTTACCCAGTTATCTTTTTCTTTTGTCTTGGCTATTGTATGAGAGAGTGGGATTATGTACTTCTTTTTTTTGATGGATATTGTACTTGACTTTTATTGTGGTTTTATGATGTAACCAGACATGTTTACTTCCGCTGTTATGAGATGATGTTTTAAATTTCAAGTACTATTTATATCTGTCTTGTTGTAATTTTTCTGTTCTATATTCACTAAAATACTCCACCGATGCTATGGCATTCCCTTAGTGAGTGACCATAGCGGGTGTGGGGTGTTACAGAATATATTTAGTTAACGATGGTTGAACATATAAATTATATTATAAATATAATCGAGCTCGAAATGGCGTGGCAGTTCGTTATTCGGCGATTCGAACTTCAATTGAATATATATAATCCGTTTTTAGCCGGAATTTTGTGAAACAAGAAACGTTCAGAGCTGGTGAAGTATAATTTTCAAATGGAAGATAAAAATCGGAATTTCATCGTGTAGATTTTGATTTATGTCCAAATCAAATGTTCAAAAAGTTGCTATGGAATTCCTTTGAAATTTATAAATATATATTTACATTATAAAAGGATTTTATATATAAATCGAATATCGATATAACTGGGAATTTTGAAATATCGAGTTATAAATCCAATTGGAGCTGTATGGCATTCTAGTGTGAATACATACGATAATATTTATTTTTAAATATTTAATTTAATTATTTTTAAATATATTTATATTTTTATATGGGTTATTTAGAGCTTTAAATTAGCTAGTTTTGCAAACAAACTCCGTTTTTGACGAAACTAATTTTGTTGGATCCGTAATATTAAATTATTGTTAGATTTCAATTTCCGTGATTTTTGAAGTCAGTGTGTGGTCGTACGGATTTTTAATGTGAAATACAGCCAATAATTTGACTTTAAAAATACGCTGTGTGAGTAAACGGAATCGGAATTCGATGAAACCAATCTCTTTGGGTCCATAATGTCGAACTGTAGCTGCATGTCCAGGTTCGTGATTTTTGGATGTAATGTGTGATTACAGGAATTTTAAAGCATAAATAAAAATAGTAGTTGATTATAAATAAATATAAAATTTGAATATAAAATTATTTAGTTCTCTCTATAAATACCCTTTCCATTTTCTAAACCTACTTCCCTTATTCCTCTGGTCAAAACATATCGTGCCTCCATCAGGGAAAAAAAGCTTCAACAGTGAAATTCAAGGTTTATAAATTCATATTAATCCAAATAAAACCTAATAAATCTCCAAACAAATTCATTCGAGTTCACATCATGATTCTCTTCAGTTTTATACATGTTTGGATGGGTTCGACGGAAATTTCATTCGATCAAGTTGGTACAACGCTCGTCGAGGACGATTAGGGTTAATTGATTTGGAAAATACGAGCATTGTTTGAGGGTTTAAGTATTTTATTTGGATTCAGTGAAGAGAGCAGGATCAATTTTGTTTTTATGGGACTTTTCCAGAGTTAAAACTGTCGCTCCTTGTACTGTACATCGTGGGGGGCGAGCGGATTGTCGGAGGCTTCAAACATGGTGCATGTTGGGTATTTCGGAGATGGAGTGGGAGAGGTCAAGAAGGGATGATCGTTGGTGGTGTTAGTTCGTTGTTCGGTGGTCTGGAAAAGGGGAAAGGGGAGATAGAAATATTGGAAATGGCTGTGAATGGTTTACTGGAGTGCGTTAACGGGGAAGAAGGAGTGTGGGAGCGGGTTTTAATTAGTTTGGGCCAATTTATATGGGTAAAGCCCATCATTAATTTAATTAATATTAAATTCAATAGAAATTAGTGTATTAAGTTTAAAATAACATATCTTATGCGTATGTTATTGAATTTCAGCAAAACAAGATCCGTTGGGATCGTACGGACGGTGGCTACACGATGGAACTGACTGGGAGTTGATTGGAGCTCGTTACAATTTATAGTGAAATAAATTGTCAGAATCAAATCAACGACAATTATTGTTATTTAACGATGTTGTCCAATGTGAGTAGAACTCACCAACTCTGATCAGTTATATTTTTATAACGTATTTTAAAATTGATAAGTGATGTTTGATTGCTGTGTGTTAACTGTTTGGTTGAATTGCTTATGTATTGGTTGAAATTATAGATAACGATATATAAATAAATCGTTAATCAAATATCGATTCTGTTTATCAGAATATTTCATAGTGAAATGAAGTTGATGTTTAATTATATTGTTTAACATCTGTGATGCAGGAAAACAGGTCGGAGGGATCCAACTGGATTCCTTAATCTTTATAATACTGTTGTTTCATATATTGTGATATACGATGTGATATATGATCTGTGGTTGATTTTGTGTGTTTGGATGATATTGATCATGGTTATTTGGTATTTTAAATACCATAAGAAATACTGGAATGTATATATGGGAATTTTCAAAGTGTATATTGAAAAGAAATTATTTATAAAATCAAATGATTTTATAAAAGAAAATATTTATAACATCAAAGGATCTTATAAAAGGAAATATTTATTTGTTAAATAAATAAAATAAGATAAAGGAATATTTATTTGTTAAATAAATAAAATAATATAAAAGGAATATTGATTTAGAAAGTAAATAGATCGGTAAAAGGGAAACATTTGGAAAATGAACAGAGTTTTACAGAAGAGAATTTTACATTAGAAAGGTTTAGACCCGTGCTTCGCACACGAATGTAACATGATATTGATTTAAAGTAAATATTTTGCAAATAAAATATTATAAAGGAATTTGTGGTTAGAATCAGGAATTTAAATGGAATTACTGAAATTAGAACTGACTGGAAATTAGTTGAATTGAATGACTTTCTGGGTATCGATCTGATGTTGGTTTCGGCCTTCGGGGTTAATACGTAGGGGGTTGTTCTCTTACTAGTTTACAGTTAGAGACTGATAGAGGTGGGAAGATATTGCTGCGTGAATCAGAAATGGAAACGTTTTCCAAAGTTAATAACGTATATTTTCTAAAATTAGAAAATAAGGATTTGATGAATATATGGAAACGAGAAATGGGGAAATGAATAAATGTTGATTGATGATTGATCGATAGAATTTCCATCTGGAAATAATATCGTTATTTGCACACATGTTTTCCTTTGATAGTTAAATCATCGACTATCGAAGATTTTGACCATTTCTGTTGTCAATACGGAGAGACCGAGATAAGATATATTATCTGAAAACCACTCCGTATGGCATTAGCATTGCGAATCCAACATGATGAGGGTAATTGAAGACGGAGTTATGCAAGGGCTGTCCTATTTACAGAATAGTGCCTTCGGATTGTCCAATCTCAGGACAACTTGAAATGGACGAACGTCTGACAGAGTATATTTGGTAGATCGCGTAATTTGATCATTTTAAACGTATTTACGTTGGTGGCGGAGGAATTCGTTTCTCTTAGCTTATGCCCGTGGTATGTTTGGGGAAATCAATTTGTGATTTGATGGGTTTGACGATGTGGCATTCAAAGTAAATGAAGGAGTGATCTGTTAAAAGATACGTTATGGCCTCAAGCCTCCTCAACTGGGAAATGACAGAAATTGGGCAGGCAGCAGGGATAAGTGGGTCGCATCCAAGTAAGGTATATTGTCACCATCTAGAGAATATTCATATTTGTTACTTCTTTCGATTCTGTATCCCTCGGGAATGGTTATGTTGGTATACCAACCGTAAGGTGATAATATATTCGGAACATTCAAGCGAAATGAATGGCCGGCCATGTGTGCCCGAGTTGCAAGATGTTCTTGTTGCACTCTAGTGTATCGCTTCTAGAGTACACTAATCAGAACGTGGATCCATACCATGTCATAGTTGGAATCCACTCCCCAATAAGAGCCCGCGGTTTTGATTGTATCTTATATATGTAGAACGTGAGATGAAAGCGTTTATGGTAGATTTCTATTTACTTGATCTAGACATTATTATAATATCAGACAAGTATTGTTTTAGAAAAATATTTGGGTTATCGTAAGGTAAAAACCATCCGTGTTTATGTGTGGATCGGTCTTATGATTATCCTTTAGTTCAAAAGGATTTTTGAAAGTTAAATCAATGATTTGAGTTTACTCACACCAGTCACATGACTGACCCAGAGTTTATTTTGTTTTTTCCCCTAAACTCTTGGGTGCCCAATTTTGTACGGGAAGTCAAGTAGTCGGGATTTACAGATACTTGAAGAGCAGGAGCAGGAGGCTTCAGGATTATATAGCTATTTTTATTTCCGCTATGTTGTAAGTGTTATACTCTAATAATGGTATTGTATACATATACTATTTTATTTCAAAGTTATGTTATGAAACATTTTTATTCGTTCCGCTGTGAGATTCATGTTTACCCTGATGTTGTGATGTTCTTCCCCTTCTTCTATTCTAATTTTCTATCTTATCTATTCTCACCCTCTATTTTCTTTCATTAACTATCCGGTATTTATGATGCTTGGATTGTCGACATTGAGTTTATGTCAATAACCCGGATCGCGAAAACCCTGGTCGTTACAGTTACTGACAAAGCTCTCATGACATCTAGCACTGAGACTCCCAAGGACGGGGATATGATAGACTCTTTGAAAGATGATGATGGTAATGATGAAAATGAGGAAGATGACGATGTTGTAGAGATTGGAGGTTCGGAGAAGGTTGATGATACGACTTTGGCTGAGATGAAGGCAAACAAAGATGCACTTTTAAAAGCCAAGGTCGAGAGATAAGAACCCCTTAATGTTGATCCTCTTCAAGCCATTGCTCCGCAGTAAGGATTAATCGTCAAGCTCTCTACCAGATCGATAACTGGGAGTTTAAGTCAACAAAATCCAACTGATCCAAGCGTGCCTCTTCCTGACAAAGGTTGAAAGAAACGCTTTCTCACTGATGCTGAGCGGGAGGAGAAACCCAGGCTTAAAGCCAACAAGAAGTCCAAAATTTCCCTGAAGCCCAAGTAAACGTAGCTCAATCTTATCAATTTTGTTTTCTACTAGCCTGTTGTTGTAGCGAGTGTGGCCCTCACATTTTTTGGGTTAGTTTCCTTGTATGAACCTGCATTCGTGTAAATAAAGTAGCTTGTTTCTTGTGATGTACAAAATTTGCAAATTTGTCATTTATTTCAGTTAAGTGCAGTAGTAGTTAAAGCATTATTTACACGAGTAATAAACAATAATTCACATCACAGGTGGGCTTCCCTGCAAACGTGCAAGTAATAAGGGGTACAGTGCAAAAATCATTGCTAAACTAAATAATCAGTAACAGAGGGATACGATGTTTATGCCCCTAATCAATCTTGAATAAAATGCCTGGCTAGGGCTTGTTCGGGATTGATTAGGATCGACATTAGACTACCCCTGATTCTATTGTGGGGTAATAAATCTTTTATCATTGGTATTTGCTCTTAATACCCTTATACTCTCCTGTCGTATTACCAAGTCAGAGTAAGTTCAAGGCGGTCTTTTATCGGGGTGCACCTCCACGTCTTGGGGACGTCATCTTCCCGTCCTTTAAACTCTCTCTCGAATCATGAGAGTTAGAGTTTAGAGGTTGTCTCCTCGTCTTTTATACTCTGTCTCGAGTCATGAGAGATAGAGTTTGGGAAGTCGTCTTCCTGTCCTCAGCACTCAATTACCTAAGTGATCATTTCGTTCGCTTTGGTTTTTCCTATACACCCAATTTCTTAAGTCGGAATTTCACCTGTTTGAGTATTTCCGACTTTTGGTTCAAGTTTAGTGCGTTATACTCAGGGTAAAACCATCATAAGACATAAAGTGATAATTGCAGGAAAAATAAATGACACATAATGTTTTTATAGAGGTTCGGCCAAGTCATAGCCTACGTCCACTTTATAATCTTTTGTTTATCTTAACTAGACTTTTCTAGGCAAGTCATGCCTTTTTACATAGTCCATAAAACAAAGGAAAAATAGTATAAATCTAAGTCAAATACTACCGCAAGTGCTGGGCATTCCATGCTTTGGGTACCTCTTCACCATCCATGGTCGTCAACTTGAAAGCACCTGTGCTAAGCTTCCGTTGAATGGTGTATGGTCCTTCCCATTTCGGACCCATGTGGACAGTGATCGGGAAGACACATTTCAGTACTAAGTCTTCAGGTTCAAAGGTTCGAGGACAAACCCTCCTGTCATAGTATCGTGCCACTTGGCGTCCGTGCATCGAGGCACGCAAATCTGCCTCATCTCTTTTCTCCTCAACCATGTCCAGGGATTCGAGGAGAAGTGCTTTGTTCGTCGTCAGATCGTAATACGTTGTCCTGTGAGAGAGAACTTTCAACTCTACTGGAATGCCGCTTCTGATCCGAAAGAAAGTGAAAAAAGGGTATGACCTGTTGTCATCTTGTAATTCGTTTGGTAGGCCCATAATGCTAATGGTAATTTATCGACCCCTATGGCTTTTGCCTATTCCAATCGCTTTTTAAGGATGGACTTAATGATTTTGTTTATCGCCTCAACTTGTCTGTTTGACCGCGGATGAGTCACTGTAGTGTATCTTTTGTCAATCTTGTACTTCTAGCAGAAATTCCTGAATTCAGTGCTATCGAATTGGTTCCCATTATCAGTTATGATGGTTTTCGGGACTCTAATTTGATAGATTATATTCCTGACCACAAAATTTATCACCCGCTTTGTCATAATCATAGTTAATGGTTCGGCCTCTGCCCATTTTATGAAATAATCGGCGACTACGATTGCATATTTTGATCCTCCTTTAGCGATTGGCAGGCTTCCAATGATGTCTATCCCCCATGTAGCGAACGACCACGGACTCACCATTGTCTTAAGCTAATTAGGGGGCGCTCTAGGTATCTTTGTGAATTTCTGACACCTGTCACAGCGTCATGAATAATCAGCTACATCTCGATTTACCGTAGGCCAAAAGTGGCCATACCGTAATATTTTATTTGCCAGTGTTTGACTATCGGTGTGATCTCTATGCTCACCCTCATGTACTTCTCTTAGTACACACTTGATGCCGTCATGTGCTATACACTGGAGTAAAGGCATTGAGAATCCCTGGTGATAAAGAATGTCATCTTGCATGACATATCTTGCGGCTTTACGAACCACTATTCGTCTCTCGTTCTTTTTTGCGGGAAGGTTCCATTTTGCAGGAAGTTCTTTATTAGTGTCATCCATGACTCTCTCTACAGCTCAGTTTCTAGTACTAGGTCGACTTCCATCTGGTCGATGCTCGGGGGACTCATATATCCCAATCGAAACCGTCTCTGTCTCTTCCGGATTATCAGAACTTGACAATTTAGCTAGCCTGTCCTCTTTCTAATCTTTCGTTCGTGGAATGTGAGTTATGTTATAATGTTCCAAATTATCTAACAACTCCTTTACCTTTTCAAGGTAAGTGACGTGTCGAGGTCCCCTAGCTTGAAATTCCTTCTTAACCTGGCAAACAACAATTTTTGAATCATAGAAAATGTCAAGCATGGTCACCCGTAATTCCTTAGCGAGTTTCTGCCCAGCAATCAGGGCCTCATATTCGGAATCATTATTGGTTGCATAGAATTATAACCGAAAAGGATAATAAATTGATCATCCTTTAGGAGTCGTCAAAATAACTCTGGTATTGGATCGTCAATCATTCTTAGCTCCATCTGTATGTAGTTTCCATGGGCTAAGTTTTAAATTATGCTCTGAGGGGTTCACCATGTCATTTAACACATCTTCCTCAGGGATCGTGAATTCGATGATGAAGTCGGCTAGTGGTTGCCTCCTTATAGATCTTCTCGGCTGGAAGTTTAAGTCAAATTGGCTTAGCTCAATATTCCATTTAAGAAATCTTCTGGATGCTTCAGGCCGATGTAGTTCCTGTCGAAGTGGCTGATCAGTATACACTACAATTGGATGAGCCTGGAAATAATGACGGGGTTTCCGAGATGCAATCAAAAGGCTATTTCTCTGTACTTGGATAATTGCTTTATGCTGCCGTTAACTTCTTGCTTACGTAATATACTGGTCTCCGTACTTCGTCTTCCTCGCGTACCAGAGTTGAGCTGATGGCATGAGATGACACTGCCAAATATACAAACAGATCCTCATGGTCCACTGGTTTAGACAATATCTGGGGTTTCTCTAGGAGATCCAACAAGTTCTGAAAGGCTTCTACACAATCAGGGGACCACTCGAAATTGTGTTTTCCTCTTTTAATTAAATCGAAAAAAGGAACGCACTTGTCTATAGCTTTGGACATGAATCTACTCAATGCCGCAACCTTCCCCGCCAAGCTTTGAACATCTCTAATTTTTCGTGGTTCTTCTATGTTTCTGATTACTGTGATCTGATCATGGTTAATCTCGATTCCACGCGAACTGACTATGAAACCAAGTAATTTTCCTGATGCGACCCCGAATGAACATTTTAAAGGGTTAAGCTTCGTCCTATATTGCCGTAGGATTCCAAACATCTCCGCTAAGTCCCTTATATGATCAGACGACTGCCTGGAATTCACAAGCATATCGTCCACATAAACTTCCATCGTTTTCCCGATCTGGTTGTTGAACATTCAATTCAATAAGCACTGATAGGTGGCTCCACCATTTTTTAGTCCAAAAGGCATTACCATATAACAGTATAATCCTAAGTCTGTAATGAAACTGGTATGTTTCTGGTCTGGCACATGCATAGGAATTTGGCTGTATCCTGAATATGCGTCCATGAAGGAGAGAAGTTCGTGTCCCGTTGTTGAATCTACTAGCTGATCAATTCTAGGGAGTGGAAATATGTCCTTCAGGCAGGCTTTGTTGAGATTAGAAAAGTCGATGCATGTTCGCCACTTCTCGTTGGATTACTTAATCAGGACTAGATTTGATATCCAGTTAGGGTATGTTGATTCTCGAATGAATCCGTTATCCCTTAACTTCTCCACTTCTTCTTTCAAGGCCGCTGACCTTTCTGGGCCCAACATACGCCTCTTTTGTTTCAATGGAGGATGCTTTGGATTTATGCTTAGCGAATGGCTCATGGTCGAAGGAGAAATTCCACACATATCTGCGTAGGTCTAATAAAATACATCAAGGTTCACTTTCAAAAATTCTATTGATTCTTTTGTCCAGAAAGAATCCATATGAGACCCAATCTTTAAGACCTTTTTCGGGTCGTCGTTGTCGATTGGAATTTCTACGATAGCTTCATTAGGTGTCGCCTTCCAACTTTTGGTTCTTCGTCCTCTCTGGGATCGATATCTTCAGGCTGGTCACCTAGCGACTTCCTTGGCAATATTATCTTTAATTGCTATGACGAGTTCTCCTTAGTAAGAGGAGAGGTGCTCTTATATTCTGTGTCTTTCTCGTTGCGCAACATTTTTAGTTCTGCCATATAGCGTGCTCTTCCGGTGACTTGATCGCCATGAATCACTCCCACTCCAGCTTAAGTTGGGAATTTAATTAACAGGCACCAGGGCGTGATGCAGGATCTGAATACTGCGAGGGCTGGCCGGCCTAGGAAAGCGTTGTAAGGTGAATCTATATCCATGATCACGAATTGGAGGATCCTTACTCTCCTACATTCTCCCTCCCTAAGTTCTATAGGTAAATCTACCATTCCGATAGGGGAAGTTGATGATATATTAAAGCCACGGATCCAACCTCCTCATGGTTTCAAGTCTTTTAACTCTTACTTCATCTAATCAAAAGCCTTTTTAAATAGGATATTGATGGAACTTCCATTATCCACGAGAATTTTCTTAATGACTACGGTACTGATGACGGTATTTATCACTAGTGGATCAATACTAGGGGCTTCGACACCAACTCTTTCTCTATCTTGAAATACAGCATTATTTGTAGCCATTTTTTGCTGCTTCACCAGTGTAGTTTTGTCAAGATTACTACATTCCCCTATTTCTGGGTGTTTGGATGCGTTAACGTATTGCTCCATCATTCTGTTGCTAGTCCCGGTTGGATGTGGCCCCACGATTATGGTATTGATGACAATATTCTTTGCCTTCTACTGGGCAGTGGGTTTGGAGGCAGGCTGGTTCTAATTTGGAGCTTGTACCCCTTGCACTTGAGGAGAGTTTGTATTCATCCAGTTTTCCTTTGCGAGGTAACTTTTCAACAACATCTCGTAGATGATGACATTCGTTCGTAGAATGACCTTGGGTCCCATGAAACAAGCAGAATTTCCCAGTTGCGCGCTTCTTCTCGGCAGAGTTCCTGGGTGGATGTTTCTTGTACTATATAACATTATATGTGTCCAGATAGATGTTTTCCAGATTGTCACTTAACAACGTGTAATTCTCGAAAGATTGAAATCGAGGCCTCTTTATTGAATGTTCCTCCGATTCCTATTTCTTTTACTACCGTTTCCACCCTGGTTACTATTTCCTTTATTTTTATTACCAACATTTACTTCGACCTTTCCCGCGCTATCCTCGGATTGTTTGATAGCAACATTGCTCTTGATGTCTTCCCTGGGAGCTCCATTAGGCTTCCTCTTTCGGTTAGCATACACTTCCTATCGCCATAGGCGAATGTTTGCCTTTCGTAAAACAACTTCCTGGTCATTGGCGGTTTTCCAGCTAAATATCCTTCGAATTTTGTCCTTGTCAACCACATCTATTAAGGCCATCAAGATGGCCGCTCATGCGGATCACTCACCTCAGTAACTGCTAGGTTAAAAAGGTCCAAATATGACTTCAAAGTCTCTCCAGGAGCTTGCTTGATCCCAGACAGCTCAATGATACTCCTAGACTTTCGTGCATGGAGCCGAAATTAGTTCGTGAAACTTTCACCTAGCTCTTTAAAGTTAGAAATTGACCGCGGAGGGAGTTATGTGAACCACATCAACGCAACATCTTTTAGATAAATGGGAAATGCTTTTGCATTTCACAACATCGGGGCTGCTGCGGCATTCATATACAATGAATATCTCATCAAATGCTGTCTTGGATCGGTTCTCCCTATATATTGATCCATTATGGGCAGGTTAAAATGCCGGGGGAATTGGAAATCCAGGATATCATCAATGAAAGGTGTATGGCTATGCTCGACGCCCCAATCTTCATTGGTGTAATGTCTGCTGTCAGCTATAATCTGGCGCACCATCGCTTCCACCTAAGCATTAGTCAATGCTTGCTCAGGATCTACACTTCTAGCTCTCCTGATATGTCCAGTTCCTACAACAGGCGTCGATCTTCGGTTTCTAGCGGCAGTTGAGCTTCCTTGTCCTCTACGATCCCGATCATTCACGGGACGAAGGGGTTGAAGGAGCTGTCCTTGTGTAGGATTAGAGATGTTAGGATCTCTGGGAAAGACATGAGATCCTCGCATTGGCAACAACATTGGTTCTCTCAGGATCGGGTCATCAGGTCCTAACACACGAGCCGCGTCTTTGTGAGATCCCAACAATCTGAAGGCTAACTGTTCAAGATTCTCGGGCCTTTCTTATGTCCTTCTCTGACGTTGACGTTCCTTATCCGAAGAGGACGAATGGTCTGCATCAAGACGATGAGTCAAGGATGGTGTCCTCTACCTGCTTAGCTATTCAATCTACCTATTCATATCTTTCATGCTCTCTCGTATAGTGACGCTCTCGCGTCTCTGGGCTTCTAGGGTATCGTTAGTTCTATTCAACATGCCGAGCAGTCGTGAAAAATCCATGTGTGAGACTGGTCTAGAAGTAGTAGGATGATCACTAGTTGTCGCGG
Source organism: Allium sativum (assembly GCA_030737875.1). NCBI lineage: Eukaryota > Viridiplantae > Streptophyta > Magnoliopsida > Asparagales > Amaryllidaceae > Allium > Allium sativum. The sequence goes on from JASFAX010000981.1 coordinate 51,381, forward strand.
CTGGTATTGAAGCATCTACATCGGCTCGAGTAGAAGTACCATCCTCTGTCATAACCGGTGCGGATCGGGTTAGAATTGTATCACCATTTCGGGTTGGGGGACATCTCCAGAAGGGTTTAAGCTTTCGATTCGGTCCAGGTTCGCATCAGAGGTTTGGTTTAGAACGTCTATCCCGGGTCGGATGGTGACCCTCTTCCGGACCGGTTTAGTCCTGAACTATTCTGCCCCAGATCGGGTGACAACTATCGCTTGCTGATCTTCATTTGCTTCATTTTGCTGAGGGATTTGTAGTTCTTTTCCTTTTCCTTTAGCCATAGAATCTAATTCTTTTGAGATTAGCAAAAGCTTTCGAAAACTCCGAAGAAAATGGACTAACTTCATTGGACTTGAGGATCCAAACAGTAGAACGATCATCCAAAATGCTGAGAATTCAACTGTTCTCAGTGAAAGCACCAAAATGTTAGACCAAAAAGTGATTCTAACACCCAACTGAATGATAATTCTGAATAAAATAAAATAAAAAACAACGAGAACACAAGACTTATAGTGGTTCGGCATTAAAGAGCCTACGTCCACTTTATGCTTCTTTGAATGATGATTTGAATACAAATATAATGTTGATTCCCACTCAATTTCACTTATACAATTGATAATTTCTCTCCAAAAGTTTAGATATAATCTTGATAAACTAATGGAATCCGCTGATAAAGAAGTTATAGTGAACAATTGCTAAAAGATCCCCTCAAAATGGGGTGTTTTGGGGTATTTATAGGCTATGAAACCATCCGGTTCGGGTGCCACACGTGGGGCCCATCTCATGAATTTCGGATCCGGTAGATTCAAGATGGTGGTAGCACGCCAGGAACGTGGGACAATAGGGTGTAACCACTACTGATTTATAGGGACATAGGGTGTGACTGTCGCAGTTATGATCCTTGGTTCGGATCAGTTATGTGAAAGTGGTTCAGATCGGATATTACCATGCCGAACCGACCTGGGCTCGGTATCTGGAATTGATCTAATTCGCGAGTGTAGAAGAGCTTGGGTTCAGTTTTGAGAGCTCCAAACTGATCCGGAGGGCCGTCAACCATGCTCTTCGTCTTAAGCGCATTTTTCAAACGATTCCTTAGCTTAGCCTAACTACAATGTAGGCTAACCAGGGTTTAGAAAATTCAATACTTTGCACAATTGGAATGATGCACTTCATCGATATCATAATATAGATATTTAAGGTAATTTTGTCCATAAAAATTTATGTTCTATCATAGAACATACAAATGAAACTACAAATAATTCTATTGTTGTTCCTTTAGAGAACTTGTCTAAGCAACAGAGGATAGCACATTATGATATATATAATGTCATATCTAATGGAGAATCGATTCGAATGATTGTATGTGGTGGTGTTGGTACAAGAATATCAACTCTTGTTAGCGCCATTGTTAGAGCAATCATTACTCATTTTGGAACCAGAAAAGCGGTTCGCATTATTGCTCCAAATGGAGTGGCTACATTTAATATTGGCGGTAGCACCATTCATTATGAACTTTCGATATCTACAGAAAGAAAATCATCCTATAAAGAAATTTTAGGGTAGCAATGTTGGTGTATGCAAAATGACTTTAAAGATACAAAATTGATTACAATAGATGAATATAGCATGCTTGGTAAATCAATGATGGCAAATATTGATTTATGATGTCGTGATTTTTTTTCAGTAAATGATTTATTTGGTGGTATTTTTATTGTCTTAGTCAGTGACATGCGACAACTACCTCCTGTGTGTGATAGTTCATTGTACTTGATAGGTGGTAATCTTTTGCAACAACGTGGAGGACTTGCATATATGAGTTGTGATAAGTGTGTAAGATTTTCATATGTATTTCGCCAAGTTGGAGAAGAGCAAGCACCTTTACGAGGGGCTTTAGTAAGATTAAGTAAAGGTGCGTTTACTTTAGACGATTGTAATCTTTTCAAAACCAGAGATTGGTCAATTTTATCAAGTGAAGAGAAGGAAAATTTTAAGAATGCTGTTTATTTTTTTCCAACAAGAATTGCTGCTAACGAACATAACAAAGATCGTCTGATTCAACTTCAAAAAGCTATCGCATGCATTCCTTCTTTCAATAATGTGTAGAAGCATCAAATGCTTCTTTTGATGATGCAAAAGGTTTAGAAAAATGTATTTATCTTTTTGTTGGTGCACGAGTGATATTACGATCTAATCTTTCAGTGAAAAATGGATTGGTTAATGGTGCAATGGGTACTATTGTAGATATTGTGTATTCGTTGTCATCAATCTCTCCTAATGATCTACCTCTAGTTTTCATGGTCAATTTTGATAAGTATCACGGTACTCCATTTCGTGAAGGAACGAACATTATTCCTGTAACTCCACAAACGGTTAATGGGAAAACTTCTTCTGATACTGCATGTACTAAAACTCAATTACCTTTAATTCTATGTTGGCAATAACGATACATGAAATTTAAGGACTAACACTTGATCAAGCAATAATTGATATCGGTAATCGAGAGTCTTGGTTTAACGTTTGTTGCACTATCAAGAACTAGAAAATTAGAGGATCTTGCTTTCAATCTTACGTTTACTTTTGAAAAACTTGCACAGATAGGAAAATCCAAA
>JASFAX010000982.1:0-54012 GCA_030737875.1 Allium sativum
TACATATATCAATATAAAATTAAGATGGTAAACTCCATGATATCCAACTTAAAACCCAAAGCATCTATCAAGCTCTCATATATCGTCAGACTCAAAACCTACTGCATATTCTTAGCAAAGCCACCCTAATAACCAATACCACATCTAAAATACACTGACTAGTATAGTGAAGATCCGCGCATCAACTATGTAAACTAATGAACAAATAATAGCACTTGATACGGTTCCTTGAAGACTAATGATATATCAATAGCCAAATTAAACAACTGCTAGATCCCATTCAGAATAACAAATTTAAAATCTTACCAAAATAGCTAGCTAGTGCATCATATAACCCTGAGGATCAAACTCCAATAACAACAACAAACAGTACCCAGACTCGTGTGCTTAAGTAAAAAATGGATCAAACAGGGAAGATGGGTTTCTACGAGTGTGTCTCTTTGTTGATTTCTGTTGGAAATGTTTACAAACATTATGTGAATTATTAAAAATGATTGAATAAGTGTATGAATGGCTCCTATGTTTGAGTAGTCCCACATCATGGGATTATAGGGAAGAGGCAAGGATTTATACTTGTTTCTAAGAAGTCATGTTGGGGCCTTGGGCTCCCAATACATGCATTGTTGTGAGGAGGGAGACCATGCATCATGACCACCACACACGCGCGCGCGACCGACCGACTCGACTCGACTCGACCCGACCCGGCCCGGCCCGGTTCGGTTCGGTTCGGGCTTGGGCTTGGGCTTTGTGGTGTAGGCACTTATATTTTTGGACCATAAAACTTAGTTGTTTTCGAACCGTTTTTTTATGGAAAAATTATTTTGCGCACCGATATTTATTCTGCAACGGAAAAGTTTTGCAACGGTAAAATAATTAATCTCCCCCCGAAATTTTAGCAGATCCGATATTTTCTCCCAAAACCTAATTCTCGTTCTATATATACTATTTTATCAGAGACGAGAAAAAACACCGAATTTTATATTCTCTTCTTCTCAGCCGCCATTAAAACTTCTAAGAAATTTCGAGCAGTATTTTTCCCGAAAGTGCAAATCTGCACTGATTTGTTTGTGCAAGCGAATCAGTTACTATTTTAGAGGCTGTTTTATCCTAGAGGCGGCGGCGAAGGAACGAATTGGTTTGCACCTCTGACCAAATCGCCGAATCGTCTTCAAGAAAGCGACCTAGTCCGCGACTCAGCCATTGTTTTCAACAATTTGAAGACGAACTGAAACAATGGCCTCCAACTCAACCATGGACGATTCTGCTCCTCCCTCTGCTTTTCACGGCCCTCTGGTGACTGCTGCTCCTTTCAAGTTCGAAGGTCTGCATTTCAAGCGCTGGCGTCAGAAGATGGAGTTCTTCCTCACGATCAGGAAGGTGGTGGCTGCTCTGACTGCTGAAAAACCGCAGCTACCAGACAAGCCTGACGAGACTGATGCAGCAAAGATGGCATCATGGACTGAACAGTCAAAGCAACTGCAGACCTGGACTGAACAGGATTACTTATGCAAGAATTTCATACTGAATGGACTGAGCGATGATCTGTATGATTATTATAACTCAGATGAAAAGACGGCAAAGGAGATCTGGGAAGCACTAAAGAAGAAATATGACACAGAGGAGGCAGGGGCAAAGAAATACGCTGTAAGTCGCTACCTAAAGTACCAGATGACTGATGATAGATCGGTAGAGATGCAGTCTCATGAGCTTCAGAAAATAGCTCATGAGATCATCTCCGAAGGTATGGTCTTGGACGAACAATTTCAAATTGCTGTTATCATTGACAAATTACCCCCTAGCTGGAAAGATTTTAAGAACACTTTGCGACATAAGACTAAGGAATTTTCCTTAGAGAGTTTGATTACACGCCTCCGTATTGAGGAGGAAGCACGCAAGCAAGACCAGAAAGAAGAGGTGCTGATTGTGAATAACTGCAGTACTAAGAAGACCACTCCCGCTGTTCTGAAACCAAATCAGAAATCTTTTAAGAATCAGAACAGGCGCAACAAACAGAATGGGAATCCGCAAGGAAACCCAAAAGGACAGCAGAAACCAGCCCAAAAGAATGACTCTGGACAGTTGTTTCTTTGTTACAACTGTGGAAAACCAGGGCATATGGCACGAAAGTGCCGGAACAGGCCAAGCTCTGCACCGCAGGCTAACCTGACTGAGGAGCCTCTTACGGCTATGATTACTGAGATTCACCTTGTTGGTGGATCAGAGGGTTGGTGGGTAGACACTGGTGCTTCTCGCCATGTCTGCTATGATCGTGGCATGTTCTCTACATACACGGCTGCTGAAAATCAGAAAGTGCTGTTGGGAGACTCTCACACCACTACAGTTGCGGGGATTGGAAACGTGGAACTCAAGTTCACCTCTGGAAAAACTGTAATTCTGAAAGATGTTATGCACACTCCAGAGATAAGAAAGAATCTGGTCTCTGGCTTCCTCCTTAATAAGGCTGGTTTCACTCAAGTTATTGGGGCTGATTTGTACACTCTTACTTATAAGGGAACTTTTGTGGGAAAGGGTTATGCTTGTGAGGGTATGTTTAAACTGAATGTTGAATCTAATAAAGTGACTTCTTCTGCTTATATGCTTTGTGATTTTAATATTTGGCATTCTAGATTGTGTCATGTTAATAAACGAATAATTCAAAACATGAGCACCCTAGATATGATACCTAAAATGACAGAATCTGAATCTGATAAATGTGAATTCTGTACACAAGCTAAAATCACAAAGAAACCTCACAAATCTGTTGATAGAGTTTCTGAACCCTTAGACTTGATTCATTCTGACATATGTGAACTTGATGGCACTTTAACTAGACAGGGACATCGTTATTTTATCACTTTTATTGATGACTGCTCTGATTTCACATATGTATATCTTATGAAAAATAAAAGTGATGCTTTTGACATGTTTAAAACATTCAAAACTGAGATTGAGAATCAAGCAAATAGAAAAATTAAGAGATTTCGTAGTGATAGAGGAACAGAATATGAATCTAATTCTATTCTGGATTTCTATAAACAACATGGTATAGTACATGAGAGAACTGCACCCTACTCACCTGAAATGAACGGTAAAGCAGAAAGGAAAAATAGGACCTTTACCGAGCTAGTAGTTGCCATATTATTAAATTCTGGTGCAGCAAAACATTGGTGGGGGGATATTTTATTGACTGTATGCTACGTTCTGAATAGAATCCCTAAATCTAAGAATAAAATTTCACCTTATGAAATTTTAAAGAATCATAAACCCAATGTCTCATACTTTAGAACTTGGGGTTGTTTAGCATATGTTCGCATTCCAGACCCTAAGAGAATAAAATTGGCAAGTAGAGCATATGAATGTGCATTTATAGGCTATGCTATTAATAGCAAAGCATATAGATTTTATGACCTTAATGCACATAATATAATTGAATCAAATGATGCCGACTTTTATGAAACTAAATTTCCTTTCAAATTAAGGAATAGTGGGGGCACTTCAAATATGCCTATTAGAACAGAACTTAATGAAAATTCTGAAGCTGAACCTAGAAGAAGTAAAAGAGCAAGAACCATAAAAGACTTTGGTTCAGATTTTTGTGCCTTTACTATTGAGGAGGATCCTATAAACCTCCAAGAAGCCTTATCTTCTTTAGATGCCGATTTCTGGCAAGAGGCTATAAACGATGAGATGGATTCTTTAGAATCCAATAAGACTTGGCACTTGGTAGATTTACCCCCTGGTTGTAAGTCTATAGGCTGTAAATGGGTACTTAAAAAGAAATTAAAACCTGATGGCACTATAGATAAATATAAAGCACGACTAGTAGCTAAAGGTTTTAAACAAAAGGAAAATATAGACTTCTTTGACACTTTTTCACCTGTAACTAGAATAACATCCATTCGGGTATTAATCTCACTTGCTTCCATTCATAATTTACTTATACACCAAATGGATGTTAAAACTGCTTTTTTGAACGGTGAATTAGACGAAGAAATTTATATGGACCAGCCTGAAGGATTTGTAGTACATGGTCAAGAACATAAAGTATGTAAATTGGATAAATCATTATATGGTTTGAAACAAGCACCTAAACAATGGCATGAAAAATTTGATAACTTAATCATTTCAAATGGTTTTAAAGTTAATGAAAGTGACAAATGCATTTATTACAAATCTGAGAATGACATTTGCACTATTATATGCCTTTATGTAGATGACCTACTCATTTTTGGGTCAAATATTCATGCCATAAACTCAGTCAAATCCTTATTAAGTGTCAATTTTGATATGAAAGATCTAGGTGAAGCGAGTGTAATCCTTGGTATTAAGATTACTAGATCAGAAAAGGGAATTTCTTTGGACCAATCTCATTACATTGAGAAGATACTAAAGAAATATAATTACTTTGACTGTAAACCTGCAAGTACGCCATATGATCACAGTGTAAAGTTATTTAAGAACACTGGTGAAGGTGTAAGACAGTCTGATTATGCGAGCATCATTGGCAGCCTTCGGTATGCCACTGATTGTACTAGACCCGACATTGCCTATGTCGTGGGATTATTGTGCAGGTTTACCAGTAGACCTAGTATAGAGCACTGGCAAGCTATTGAAAGGGTAATGAGATACCTTAAACGAACCATGAACCTTGGATTACATTATGAAAGGTTTCCAGCTGTACTTGAAGGGTATTCTGATGCAGACTGGAATACCTTATCTGATGATTCTAAAGCGACCAGTGGCTACATATTTAGCATCGCTGGAGGAGCTGTTTCTTGGAAATCCAAGAAACAGACTATTTTGGCTCAGTCTACTATGGAGTCTGAGATGATAGCACTAGCTACAGCTAGTGAAGAGGCAGAATATTTGAGAAATCTGCTAGCTGAGATTCCCTTATGGGAAAAACCGATACCAGCAGTGTTGATACATTGCGATAGTACCGCGGCTATTGCAAAAGTTCAGAACCGTTACTATAACGGTAAGAGACGACAAATACGTCGTAAGCACAGCACTGTTAGAGAACTACTTTCCACAGGTACCGTTAGAGTGGATTACGTACGTAGTGAGGAAAATTTGGCAGATCCTTTGACGAAAGGACTGTCCAGAGAGAAAGTCCATAACTCTTCTAAAAGAATGGGACTATTGCCCTTAGATTGTTGAGTCACGCACAATGGTAACCCGACCTAAATGACTGGAGATCCCAAGAACTAGGTTCAATGGGTAATAACAAGTTGTGTAGTGATATGAGTTGAACATGCTATTTAATAAACCAAGAAGCATGTATTCCTGAAGTGATTAGAGGATGAGTTAATAGAAACTCTTAATGAGATCTATACTCTATTTGGAGTGGAGTACCTACCTTCAGGAGTGCTCTTGATAGACTCACCTTTGTGAATGTGGAAATGTGGCCGTTTCCTATGGAGTTTGGGCAAAACTTCTAGAGCATTCACTAAACTGGGATAGACGTGCAGGGCCATAAATGCACGGGCTTATCTGATTGCACTATAGAAAAGGTTGTGTGTGGTTTGATGTCAGGAATAGAGTTCAAGACTACGTGTCACTCTAGTAAAAACTGAATCTTACTCACTATGCAAAGGTTCAAGTCCTTGGACACCTTTGTTTATGCACAATCTTATGTTTTTTAAGAAACTGCTCTAAAATATTTTTAAAAATTCAAGTGGGGGATTGTTGGAAATGTTTACAAACATTATGTGAATTATTAAAAATGATTGAATAAGTGTATGAATGGCTCCTATGTTTGAGTAGTCCCACATCATGGGATTATAGGGAAGAGGCAAGGATTTATACTTGTTTCTAAGAAGTCATGTTGGGGCCTTGGGCTCCCAATACATGCATTGTTGTGAGGAGGGAGACCATGCATCATGACCACCACACACGCGCGCGCGACCGACCGACTCGACTCGACTCGACCCGACCCGGCCCGGCCCGGTTCGGTTCGGTTCGGGCTTGGGCTTGGGCTTTGTGGTGTAGGCACTTATATTTTTGGACCATAAAACTTAGTTGTTTTCGAACCGTTTTTTTATGGAAAAATTATTTTGCGCACCGATATTTATTCTGCAACGGAAAAGTTTTGCAACGGTAAAATAATTAATCTCCCCCCGAAATTTTAGCAGATCCGATATTTTCTCCCAAAACCTAATTCTCGTTCTATATATACTATTTTATCAGAGACGAGAAAAAACACCGAATTTTATATTCTCTTCTTCTCAGCCGCCATTAAAACTTCTAAGAAATTTCGAGCAGTATTTTTCCCGAAAGTGCAAATCTGCACTGATTTGTTTGTGCAAGCGAATCAGTTACTATTTTAGAGGCTGTTTTATCCTAGAGGCGGCGGCGAAGGAACGAATTGGTTTGCACCTCTGACCAAATCGCCGAATCGTCTTCAAGAAAGCGACCTAGTCCGCGACTCAGCCATTGTTTTCAACAATTTCACATTATTACCTAATGGTAGCAGTTCCTCCGGATTGAGCTCATGCTCCACATCTAACCCAGAACTTACCTTTTGGTTTACTCTTTGATTTAGAAGAGGGTAAGGCACTTGTTGGCACTGCAGAGGAGAGCGAGGCCAAAGAAGTATTCACAATTGGGAAAGTTTGACCTGCACCAGAAACATTAGAAGGCGGCAAGTGGATATGTGAAGGTAGCTTCAAGTGAGCGTATGGCGATGACTTTAAAAGAGCTAACGTTGATGAACTACTCACATAGCTTCTATATGAGGACGGTGTTGCACCACTAAACGTAGATGAGCATTACATTATTGAATTTGACGATGAAAAGAGATGGGGACTCGCATAGCCATCAGCGCAGAGCACACAAGAAGAAACAGTAGAACCAGACGATTGAAATGAAGACGGAGAAGATGTGGCCTGAGAGCTGAAGCTGGATGACAATGAAGCATTTGAATTTGCTGCTGCTAAGTTAGTTATACCATTTGTACCAACCACAACAGCAAACTCGTCGTTAAACAAAAGTTTAAACCAAGATCCCCAGCATTTTCCTTGGCACTATCACTATTATCCACATCAGGAGCAGCTTTATCATTAACAAACTTATCATTCGCTGCATTAACCTCGTCTATTAATATTATGTTCTTATCATGTCCTACTGCTTCCTTATCTATAACATTCTTCTTTATCCAGATCAACTTTTTCTTAGAGATTACCTTAGTCCATCCTTTCTCATAGATGTCAACCTTCTTTTACCCCTATTCTGATGACTATTCACTGTATTGTTCTCACGATTATCCTCACGAAAACCTTTATAATGCATTTCATCATACAACTCATCCTTAATACCACGTTCATAGTTAACTATTTTATGCCTAAAACAATTACAAATGGTGCATATGTTGGGCTTCTACTCATAAGTTGGTTGCAAAAATGCCCTCTCCATACAAGAGAATAAAAAATAAAAGCCCATCTAATCCTAAAATGCTAAAGTTCAAAAAAAAAAAAAAAAATGCAACTGCTAGGAAACAAAATATACAAAAAAAATATGAAAAAAGTTTATTCTACAATCTGCAACTGCACACAAATAACATGTAAGAATTATATATATATATATATATATATATATATATGTATGTATGTATGTATGCATGTATGTATGCATGTATATACATATAAATAAGGCACATTCCATGGCACCCCTATTTAGGAGCACCCGAATGGTATCCACCCATTATAATAAAATAATTTAGTGGGAAAAAAGGGAAAGACTTGGTGGAAATAGAGAGAAACAAAAATGTGGTGGAAATCAGGGGTTATAGAGGTGCTGCATTATTTGTGGTGCTCTTGATTCTCCCTCTCTCTCTCTCTCTCTCTCTCTATATATATATATATATATATATATATATATATATATATATATATATCCATACATACATACGTAACATGAAGAACTAAAAATCAAGGACACAGAGGTCAAAAAACAACAAGTAAAGCAAAAGATAAACACATAGAAGAGCAAAGTAATATTTACACTTGAACAATAAAACAATACACTAAATAGAGTAGAGAGAATAGAAACGAAAATAAAGCATAGAACAACCTAATAAGCATAAGTATGAACAATAAAGATAAATAGGAAACTAAGAAATAAGAATAAAAGGCACCTAACCAATATTAATAGAAATAGAAAACATTCAAAAATTGAATAATAAAATAGCCAAACAACAAAATATCACAATAGAATTTAAGGAAGAGTTAAAGTAATATTCTTTTTCTTAAAATTCGTATTACACTTTAGAATATTCAAACGAATTCTACAATTTCTGAGAATCTCTTTGAAACACTCATTATTATAAAATATATAACTTGGATTTGAAATCCAGTTACAATAACATAGTGAAATAATATAACTAGGAGATCTAGTTCAAAATAGGAATTAGAAAAATCACTTTGGTTCTTGACAAACCAATTATACCAGTTAGTCATTAGAAAGATAGATTCTAGAAGATACCTCTTATAATCCTTAAAATGAAGCCTAAAATCATTCCAATAAAATTCATAATTAAAATGATTATTATTTAGATCAAAACCAAAAATCCTAATAACATTACTTAGTATAAACTTTATTGCAATACAATCACAGTATATATGGTTAACATGTAAGTTTATAAGTTAATATTTAGAAAAAATAAAATAAATAAATATATAGACACGAGTCAACCTCCTCCCTTGTTAGTCGAATGTGGCGGTCGACTTCCCAAGGCAGTGGGGTCGACCCGAGCATGGTACCTAGCCAGCAGAATGAGTAGGTACGAACAAGGTTTTAATCTTAGATATCGGTCGTGTTTCGTCTCGGGGATTTTATAGACTCGGCCTCGTATCGGGGGAGATCTCGGACGAGATGACTCTAACTCGGGAGTTTGTCTCGGATTTTCATCTTGGGTCTGAAAGTTCATACCGGAACAATCTCGGGGTACATGATATGTTAAAAATGATCTTTTAACAACATGATTTTTATGAATGCTATCAAAAATATAGTAACTTAAATTTAAAATGCAAAATAACATTATTATTCTTTATTTTGCGAAAGATCATTCGTACTTTAATTCGTAATATGCTTAAAACAAGAATATTGTTATATAGGAAACATTAAAAAGATCCAAAACATTAAAAAATTCAGCATAAATAGACCATAAAAAATATAATTTCATAAGTAACATGTACGTAAAAAGATGAATATGAATATCATAAGCATTGTAAAACATATACGAACATATAATATAGTCATTTAACATGCAAAATGTAAAATAATAAAAGATCGATATGACTAGATTTGAGTTTTTTAATTATAGTTCTAATTCAGGCAAAATTTAGATTTTAAACAAAAAAACTAAGATCTCGGACGATATTCCAGTATTTCGTCTCAATCGATATATCATTCGATATTGCAATATCTCGGGTGACATATTCGAAAGGAGATTTAGAGTGATATTTGCTGTTTCGTTTCGGAAGGAACCCAAAATGACATCTTGGAGGAGATCTCGGGTGATATTTGAAACAGCGTACGAATGAAGAAAGTGAAATATGAAATTATTAATTCCAATGTGCTCGGTTCTGAGATAGATGGCCAGATTTGAATCTGTGACACGGAAAACTCGGATTTGATTAAGCCGATCCAATGGTTAAGGATCCCATAGTATAGTTATAAATTGAACCTAGTCTTACCATTTTATTCCATATATTTTTTACCATCTACCTCATGGTTCTTTCTCGATTTTTAGAGATAGAACTAAAAATAAAATATTGTCTGTAACAACCCGAATTCCGACAGACCGGTTTTTTTTTCAAAAATTCCAATCCATCAAAACTCGAGTTGGCTTGTTTGGTATCCTGCAGAAAAGACAGAGATATAAAATATGTCAGAGCTCACAAAAAATCTCACAACGGGATGGAATAAAATATAATATAATCAAATATAGCCTTACCAAAGTAACAATACTGCCTAACCAGTATCCAAAGATATCCTATCTCTGCCATAACCTGTGGGTATGTTATGAGGAGGAAGTCAGAACACATGTTTTGGTGCTTGGACTTAAATTACACATTTTGAAATAACCCTACATATACCGTTTAGTTACTTTTTCTTGTTTATTAGGTTATTTCGGGTTAATAGCACTAAAAGCTTTACACACACATCAAACTCATCTACCTCCCAGTAGATTAACCTAATAATTATATGTAGCTACCCCCAATATCAAGGTACTTCCCAAGGTACCCTCCTCGCACGGTCTCCATTGTCACGGCACGGAAGCGTATGCAACTCTCATACTACGCCGAAGCGACGTACGAATCTCAATAAAACTATGCCACGTTCCACACAGAACTATCATCGCCATGGTACGCCAGCGTACAGACCGCCATATCCACACTTCTCGGTCAGTCTCGGTCTTAACATGGAGTAATGCCCTAGCGTCTACGATACACCACTAGGTGCGGCATGCATGTATCTAGACCCTCACACGTACGTACTGTCTATTGTACCCCAAGTCACATAATAGGAATGCATATGAATGCACGGAACTCGATCGGGAGCCTTTTCCATATCTGTATAGGTCTATTAAAGAGGCCTCAAGTATAAATATCTAAACTATGGTATGCATTTCTATGGTGGCCATGATCCCACCTTGACCCCTCCATCAACTAGTGAAAGATTACATCAAGAGCTAGTGTCGTGCCCTTAATAAACAATCTACATCCAAATTGGCATGTCCCACAACCAAAGTCTCGATAGTGAAAGATCAATGGTCTATAGGTTTAGCTCTAGTCCTTCCGCATCACATTGACTGTCGATGACAAGTACCCGATGATTACTATCCTGTGTTGGTTGTGACCCAACCTATCTGTAGGCAAAATCTTCGAATCACCTACGTCACCCTATAGCTTTCTGACTTCCAACTACCGTTGCAGTCAAGGTATACATACCAGGTGACTCCGCACAGACACAACCTCTGCGAGTATAGCCTAAGCACTGCAACAACACATAGGACCACCATAGAGTACCCTCCCACGTCCCTCGAAAGCTGCGTGCTTCCTTCCAGCCCTACAGAGCCAACAAAGAGAATATCGGCAGAATAATCAAATGGACGTGCTCCCCTCGTGCCTCTCGACACTACGATAATCCACCCCGATGGGTTCTTCACCTTCAGATGTGTGGACTGGTGCAAGCGCATCACGCTAACGTGTTATTTAGACACAAAGTCTAAACGTTTAATCACACACTTGTCTATCTTATCAGCTTACCAATTAACTTGATTACCCACATTTTATCTTTTATTCAAGTTATAAGGTTTTCTCTGTGCCCCTTATATCCCTTAGAAATGGACATTGCACCAGAAATGCCAATTAGGCAGTGCTCATGGCTGTATCTAATTCGATTTGGCAGTGCTATGGGTCATATCAAATTTAGGCGTTTTTGTCAATTTGATACGGCTAATGGCCATATCTTCTTTAAATTTGATATGGCCATTAGCTGTATCAAATTCTCAAATTTGATACAGCTAATGGCCGTATCAAATTTTAAAAAAAGATAAGGCCATTAGCCGTATCAAATTCTCAATTTGATATGGTTAATGGCCATATCAAATTTAAATAAAATAAAAAATACAATTAGTTACAAGATAGGATTGCTACAAGACATATGTACATAGATTCAAATTTGCGCGCATAGTAAACGAAGTTTTAATGTAAACCAAACACGCACAGATTTACACAAGAGCAGATGTACCTAAATGAACTTTTTTTGGCCATAAGGTAGATTCAGCAAAAAATGGTTCACGTACAAAACTCAAATTAGTACCATATTTCAAAATTAGGAATAGGAACATCAACCACATAATCTAAAACATATCCTAAAAACTTTCAAAGCTACTGCAATTAAATGATACCGATTTTGTTGGCAACATCCAAAGCATCATAATTAGGTGACACCCTCACATAAGCCTTCTCTGTACCATTAGGCCTAGTTAGAGTATTGACCTTTTTCGCCTGAATGTCATACATCTTCTTCACACCAGCCTTAATTTTCTCCTTGTTGGCTCGAGTCTCCTGACTTAATAGCCTTAACATCTTTCAAAGCTTGAGCTTTGGCATCAGCCTTCTTGGTGGTAGCCTTGGTAGATGGTGCCATCTCCAAGTCTTCTTTACCTCGACTTAAACCCTAAGCAGTTTATCCAAATGAACTTGCTGAGATGATAATGCCAAGTTCACTTTCCTATCAAATGTTTGCAAATAGTGTCAATTTAACCAATCATGCACAAGGGAAAGAAAAAATCAGCCCAATTTCAACATGTATGCAAACAGGTTCAAGGCAAAGTGGAACAGCCAACCGATAATGCCATTGGAATACCTAAGCAGTTGCTGTTCCGAACAACAAGCATGCGCTTGATGTTTCAAAAAGCAAGAATGCGCCTGTTGTTCCCAACGGCAAGCCCACGCTTGCTTTTCCGAAGCAGTAAGCGCAGGCTTGATGATTCAAAGCAGCAAGCAAGCGCGGGCTTGCTATTCCGAAACAGCTAACTCATATTCTCTAGCTTGAAGCCAATTTACAGTTGTTTGGCAAAAACCTGAAATAGTTGTTGGTTTATCAGTTACATCCAATACATGAATTCAAAGAAGCATAATGGGGAAGTTCTATCACATAGATACATGGAATATATACACAATCAATAAAGAAAGATTTCTAAATAGATTTAATTACCTGTTGTAAGGGATCAACAAGTATCGACAAGCCTTGGAAGTAAAGCCCTGCATTTACGTTATAAGTTCAAATATTTGCTTCCCCTTCTCATGGCTTGTGTCAAATTATGTTCTTGATATTATGTCGTCAATTAGTTGGTTCATGTATTCTCCTATGTCAATTTCATTACTATTGCTTGTCTTAATAATTTCTTGCAATGCTTCCAACATTTTCTTTATTTAATCTACCATACATCCCAAACATCCCTGAACAATTTATTTATCATTCGTATTTTTAGTTATAAAGGATGACTGGGATACATTTTTAATTCAAATTATAATTCAATATTTTTTGTAGATACGTGAGTTTATCAGAAATATATAGGAGAGAACCATGACCTTACTGTTAAATATTTTAATGACTGATTAAAAATGAAAATTTGATGGAAGAAATGAATTTGACGTTATTGTGAAACGGTTAACCCCTTCAATAAATGCATTTCAATTTTGGATGCTAAAGCAAATATTTTCCATAGTTGCATCATTGAAGAAGTTAAAGTTTTCGAAATGATATAAAATTTTGTACAATACATAGCCGACAAAGTTCTTTTTATTTGTCACAAACACATACATCTATGTATTTTCATTTAAAAAAAAGAATATATAACGTCATGTTTTTCTGCTAGAAATGGTAGTCTTCCTCTATGCAACCAAAATGTCACAACTTGACGTTAGTTATTTACATACACGCTTTATACAGACACGTATGTAAATACACTATACAGATATGTATAGTTGGAAAGTTTCATATAGGGTAGATTAGAGTTGTCAACAAGACCATTGTGTATAATAATGTAGAGTTATCTTTTTTACTTTTCTTCCGAACACTAAAATAGGCTTTTCAAAAATCTACAATTATTGTAATCATAAACAGTTCATTTGATACTACTACATGTACATATTACCTAACAAATAGAATAAAGATTACTAAATGGCAGAAAAATATGCCCTTTTGTCTGAAAAAAAATCTGTAAAAGCAATCGTACAACTCAAAATAATGCAAATACAATCGGTTTAATATAACAGCTGTCACATCTGTGACGACAGAGATTTCGGTACTCTTTGAGCTGACTAAAAACAATCCAAGTCCAACCCAAAGAACACTAAAACTCAGGCGTCAAAGAAAGAAATTAGAAGGTGAGAACAGATAACATAGAAAGTTTAGAATAGATGAAAAAGAAGAACTCAATAATAGAATTAGAGTAAACACGAATCTTATAGCGGAATGTATAAAATATAATATATATGAAAATCTTTGGGATACAAACTGTATTTGTACTTACATACATCATCAAGGTACAATACATATACATCACATCGGAAATAAACTTTATATATCTAACATTGAAGCCTCCTACTCCAAGCTCCTCTAGGAAATCTGTAAAACCCTGAACTACTTGACTGCCCGTACAAATTTGGGCACCTAAGTGTTTAGGGAAAACATACAAAAATAAACTCTGGGTCAGTCATGGGACAGTTGTGAGTAAACGATTTTAAAACATATTGATTTTAACTTTCAAGAACCTTTTGAAAGAAAAGATAATCGTAAGACCAATCCACACATAAATACAGATGGTTTTTACCTTACGATAACCCAAAACATTTTGAAATCATATATATCTTCTGATATTATAATAGTGTCTAAATACAAATAAACAACAATCTAAAGGAATGCTTGCATCTCACGCTCCACATATATAGTATACAATCAGAACCACTAGCGCTTATTGGAGATTGGATTTCAACTATGACAAGGTATGGAACCACCTTCCGATAGTGTATCTCTAGAGGGGAACACACTGGGATCAACAATAACGCCTTGCAACTCGACCCACACATGACTGACCACTCATTTCTCTTGACTGTATCGAATATATTGTCACCAACGGTTGGGCCCACATAACCGTTATCCGAAGATATAGAAGCAAAAGAAGAAACAAATATGAGTATTCTCTAGATAGGTGACAATACACCCTAACGGGAGCGACCCACATAGCCATGCTGCCTGCCCGATTATTGTCATTTTCCGGCTGTGAGGCCCATGGTCAGAACTTACCGTTTGTAACAACACATCTTTATTTACTTTGAATGCCACATTATCAAACCCGTCAAGTCACAAATTGATTTCTCTAAAACCACAAGTAAAAAGCTAAGAGAAACGAATTCCTATGCCACCAAACATAGTTTTGAAGAGATCAACTTACGTGATCGGTTAGGTATATTCTGTCAGACATACGTCCATACGAATTGTCCTGGGTCTGGACAAACTAAAGGCACTACTCTATAAACAGAACAACCCCTGCATAAACTCTGCCTTCTATACCTCTGACTTGAACTGTATAAAACGAATCGACGTGGAATCAAATCCCGGACTCTTCGAAACAATAACGTAAAAGGTCAAGATTTGTTAGTCGGTGATTTAACTATCAAATGTAAAATTAAATGAATAGATTTATTTCCATTGGATCTGCTAAGCCTCATTTAAATAATCTCCAAATTATAACTTCATTTGTATTTACCTGAAACCATATTTATTTCTTAACTTAAAAAATTCTTATTAAAAATATTACTTGATAATCTCACTCTTAGGTATACGTTTCATATCTGAAAACGATATTCAACTCTAACATTCATTCCAAATACAAACTAATACTATCTATCGGCAAATGGTGAAATCGTTCACGTTGGGGTTTTTAAATTACCTCTCAGACCATGAGTCAAAATCATTCTTATCGTTAAGATTGTAGAAGTTCGATATTCAAAATACTCGATAAACCAGACTTTGTTAATCCATTTGATTTTCAAATCTTTAACTATTTTCAAAACAATGTTGTTGTTTTGAAACATTCATAAAATTTACTTGATTAACTTAAATATTTAAAACCCAGGAATTTAATCGACTTAATTCCCTTTTTTTATAATTAAATTACCTTTAGAATTTACTTAATTAAGTGATTAATTAAGTTAAAAGTCATCTTGGATAATTTATCCAAGTTTTTACTTCTTTATTTTATTACACAATTTCTCTTACCAAATTCTGTTAATTAAAATATTAGTAAACTTTTAATAAAGCATTCTTATGTTTAACAATCTCTTGTTAAACACTATTTCCGTTAAATTAATTGAAACCCAATTAATTTAATAATCAATCTTCATTTAAAACGGTTGATGTAACTCAACCTAAAACAAACCGATTAACTGGTTACACTTAATCTTCCTTTCTAAATTAAATAATAAAATAAATAATTTAAAATAATCACATTTTCTTATTTCTTAAAACAATTATTCAAACTATTAACAACTTAAATTAATTTCTGATTTAATTTATAGAAATTATCACTTAGCAGTCCCAATGACATACGAAAGTTCATTTAATAAACTACATACAAGTCATTAACTCAATTTGCACAACAACCAAGTAAATAAAATTCAACATTTATCAAATGATAATATAACATCTTAACAATATATATCTACTGATGATATATATCAAACTGATATAATAGCAGAACGATATTTATTTCTGCCAGTAAGGTGTCCAAACAATTCAGTCAATTCAATTTGTGGTGGAATGATGTTGATTTCCACTAACATATGTCAATATATTACATATAATTAACGTAATTAAAACAACATAATTGATTAAATAATTAATTAAACAAGTAATTCCGAATTTGCTGGATTATAAATCATCATAGATCAATTTTTATTAGTTTACGTGTTTATTAAATATAACAACTAAATTTACGTTTATTTAAATACAATGATTCTTAAAACTAAAGCCAATTTTTAATAATGAATTCAATTTGATTGTTAATCAATTTAAACTCAACAATTCGTCGCATTTCTTCTTCTAAACAACATTTGCTATTTTATTTCTATTCGAGCGAACTCGATTATCATACGCTTAACTATATTCATATACATGCATCTTCTAATCAATTATATAATTAGCTAAACACCCTTTCATTTCACTTTATCATTTATTTTATTTTAAGCCCAGGCCCATTTCACTGCACACTCATGCTCATCTCCCTTTTTCTCCTCCACAGATATTAGCAAACCATTCCCTATCCCATTCTTCTTCTACTACCTGCGTTGTTTTTTTTTTTTATTTTTTTTTTTATTTTTTTTTATTTTATTTATTTATTTAGAACTGGACCGAAGCCTATGGCATGGTGTCACCCTGCATGCACCGTCCCCAAAACGGCCAGGCACAATAAAATGTGCCAATCCATCTCTCCCTTACCCTTCATTTTTTTAATTTTTTTATAATGGTATATTGTGCCGAAGCCATTGACAACAGACCATCTACTAACGCTTGGCATCCCATTCCCTTAACGTAGTGCTACAGCAAGATAGTTTGATGCAAACCCAAACCGCACTTTTCCCCTTCCACTTCTTCTTTTCCCTTCTCTGTTTCTTCCTTTTCTTTACTTTCTTGCTCTTTTTCTCTTTTCTGTTTGGCTACTACTACTCCCCTAATCTCTGTTTTTCTTTCTTCTTTACTCTTTTTATTTTATTTTATTTTTTTATAAAAACCGAACTGGAGCCCAAAACCACACGTTAACACACCCACACAGACCTTTTCCCCTGATGCTTCCCTACCTTTCTTCTTCTCGGCATGGTTAGTCACTTTTCAACCCATGCAGATTCTCTCAGAACCCTCCCTTTTCCTTAAACAAATGCGACAGTAAAAGCATTGTGCCAAAAAAAAGAACCCAGATGCCATGTGTTGGAATATTTCGACAATTGGGTCACATATGTAAAATAAAATGTGTTATGCTATTTTGGTGTAAAGCCTAATTAAAGTGATCTAATTTTTGATTAGAATTAATAGGCTTAAAGTTTAAGTTATCATGGGCCTAATGTGTAGATACCGGGGCATTTTATAATTTGTTGAAGGGCCGAATTACAAAATGCCAACTCTATAAATAATGGGTTATGGTCCCCGAATTACACAAGCCTTAGCAACTTTCTAACCTCTTCTACGGAGAGCTGATTTCAGATCTAGGGTTTGTGTCAATTTGGAAGACCAAACCTAATTCATATTCTCGTTTAACAACCGACTACGGATTCAGGTATTGCATTGATTAACTACAGATTCAGGTACGCTTCCGCTAATCAAGTTATTTAATTTCTGTATATTTGAATCTAGGGGTTTCATGTCTGTCTGCTGATTAATATATATTGAAATCCTAACAAGTGGTATCAGAGGCAACCATTATTGATTCTATTGGGAATTTTTTTTTTTTTTTTTTTTTTTTTTATTCATGTTGTCTTGCCATTTTCGAAACAGTTTTAATTCACAAGGTACCCTGTTCGCGGAGGGTAAAAGTTTCGGTTTTGTATAATAATAATAAAAGGAGGTTGGCTTCTGTTAGTTTTATGGACATAGGCTTTAATATATATTACGTTATATTAACCTGTGAATCGTTGATATAGTCAACGCAAAGAGCCAATCAATTTTCATGTTTTCAAAAATGGGCAAAATTACAATTGTATTATTTGTATGGTGCATCTCTCTCCCCACATGATGTATATAGTATACATGGTTCAGAACTCAGGTCATCATTGTTAGTTAACACGTGATTTACTGTATCATGTAATACCATTGCATAAAATAATAGCTAAAGCAGGTTTTTTTTTTTTTTTTGTATAAAGGTGCCTAATACGTAGAAATTTCTTACAAGATCATCAAGATATTGTCCTACTTTATAGCCATTTTAAGTGTGGATATTTACAGTATAAATATCATAGCATTTAATAAGTTGACTTTTCAACTATTAGCATATTATCATGCACGTGAGCAGTCATTGTTTTTTATTTGATTCGGTCTCTTTCGTTCCATTCAGTACCTTTCTGTTCAGTGCGGCTATTAACTAAAATCTGCATATAATTTACGTGGTACACATGTACCAGTTCATGCGCAATTTTGTGTTTTACATTTATTCTGGTTTTTTGGCTCATGAGACCTACCGTAAATTAGCATACCTGACTAAGTTAATATTATTGCAAAATTATGTCTATGTATATTATAATTAATGTCAACTTTTTGGTTATGAAAATCATTTTTGATGTATGTTTTTCCTTTGTGTGTACGCGATATGGTTGACATTAATATTCATGACGATATGAAAAATGAATGAACTAAGGTAATATAAGAATAATAAATAAAGTTATATAATAACACTTCGATGTGTTATGGTTCAGTCATACAATATACCTATTACATTCATTCATGTCAGTAAGTACGACATTTACTATGCCATTTAGATATAATTTCTGTGATATTTAATTCTGGCATTTCGTGAAGCTATATTATTGTTCAGATATACATCATAGCTACTACGTTCATTCATATTATTCAGTGCGACATATGTCGTTAACACATAATTTTTTGTGGTATTTGATCATGACGTTCAGCTATAACTTACGTGATTTATTTATGATGCTCATTTCATCACATTTATTAAAAGAATGTCATGAATGTAATCATATAAAGCAAGCAATTACAGTAGCTATGATACAATTATAATTTAGAAATTTTCAAGTATCACAAATACCTAAAGTTTTTTCGGGTGTGTTTTATGGCACTCAAAGTACATTGTACATGCATACGGATAAATTCAAATATAATTTTGGCGTCTCTTTACAGTTGTAAATATTTTACATTAGTAGTGAATTAACTTTAAAATAATATGTCACCAAAGTGACCTCTATATTTTGGTGGTTCATGAAAATGTTTAATATTTGTGTGTAGTTATTCATGCGAATATTAGTCGGCCCAAAGGAAGGCTAATGTTTGGCCGAATCACTTACACATGTGTGATGATAAATACGTGACAATTACAAGGTTTTTCGAGTGAATAATTAATCGGCCCAAAGGAAGGTTGTTATTTGACTTGAATTTATTGTCAGTATTTGATCATTACAACAAGAGTACCACTTACAGTTAATATTACTGTCCAAAGACTTGATATTAATGTGTACTAGGTATCTTGAGAAGAGACTTACCAATTATTTGAATTTACTATGGTTGATATTTGGCTATGAGCATATACGGTCAATCTTCATTTTATTTTTTGTTCATTTTCAGCTAATTTAACTGAATTATCTGTCAATTTAAAGAATATTTCCATCTTGTTTTGGGATAAATATAAGGATTTGTATGAGAGCATGTTATTTGTTCTTGACTTTATAGATTTAACTCTTGTAACTAAGAGGGTTACAGCCAACCCTACTACGGTTAAATATTCTTATAATGTTATGAAGAATATTGAAAGGTGATAGAATTCAAAGGCAAGAGTTAAATGATCATTAAGTAAATACTTCAGAAGTTTTCAAGGATGTGCTATAGGTAACGATAACTAATTTTGTATAAGTTATCTATTGAGAATTAAAACGGTTTTTGTGAAGACAATAAGGGAAATCAAGCACTCTTTGTGGTGCTTGATTACATAAAGTCAAAGTAAAAGAAATATAGATGAGTACTATACGGAAAAAGATATTGCTTCAAAAGTTAATGACGCTCAAGTTATCGTTATTTTTGGTGCTATCTTCAGTATATTCATTTAAAGATTAAAATTATTTTTAGAATAATATGTTATCTTATTGGGCTAATTTAGCGCTTTGGTAACTAAAATAGAGATTGAAGTTTTTATGATTGAAAAGTACTCATTTGATATACATTATAAATAAATGTATGAATAAGGATTAAGAAGTCGCTAAGGATCTCAAAGAAAAGAAATAACATACGGATATTTTTATTTTTTTTTATAGTTGTTTCTTTAACGAGATATACAGACATATAAAGTAAAATATACTTGATATTTTATAGTTATTATTGAAATTTAAGTCAATTTTTTGGATTTATTTGATATATTTTTTATGCTGTCATTTAGACAGATTTCGGTTTTATATTTCTAACGTGAACATATTAGGTCATTATTGTTCATCAAGAAATAATAATGTTAATTTATGAATAAATCCCAAATCTTATGTAATTGAAGCTCATACAAGTTATGGCTACTTATGCTAAATAACTTATGTAATGATATCTCAAATTTTGTTTTGGTGACTAAAATATTTTTTGTTTCAGTTTACTGAGGAATTATAGATTGAGGTATCATAAATATAGAAAATGCTTTATTGATATTCTAAGGGATTTAAAGTTTATAATTTTTTTATGAACCCACACTAAGGAAAAGTTTTAAAGCGGGAATTGCAAAAGTTATTTTGAGGATGTTGAGTTTGGGGGGAGAAATAAAGTAATATCATTGTCTTTAAAGAGAATCATTGTCTTTGATTCAGTTGCGGTTGCTTCTTCGCTTAAAGTTTAAGATTTGTTTTCTTTTACTAAGAAGAAGTAAATTAAGAACCATAATAAGACGATGTTGAAGATAATTTTTTCTATAAGCTAAGGTTACTGTTTCAAGAAAACAAACTCAACAACCTCAAAATGCAAAGATCACTATGGAAATCCACCTAAATGGGAAGAAATGCTATTTTAGATTATTGTGTAGTATTTCTTCATAAAGATAAATAATGGATTGATAAAGATGATGCTATGGACTTACATCAATCCATGTAAGGTAATAATTTAAAATGTGGATTTAAGAAATGAACATATAACATAAATCTATATGGATAATAAAGTTTGAAATCTCCCTCTAACTTAAGTAATAAGATCATTGGTTATGAATAACTATTCAAAGCCAAAAGGGATCAAGTGGGTAATATTGAATTATATAAGGCACTTTTATTGAAATCACTATTATTAAAAGGAAATTTTATTTTCTTTAAAGAATGTTTCATTTTGGACTTAGTAAACGATTCTTTAGAATTGATCGCTTTGGAGCTTACTACATTTTGTACTTTTGAGTATTATCTGATGAAGATTAAAGTTATGTTTCTCAATGGAGACGTTGGTGAAACCACTCAAGAAACTCATTTATGGATTAGTCTTTTGTATTTGGGATTCAAATACACCATTATTGTTCATGGAGTGATATTTGAATTATTACAAAAGAATTAGGAAGATAAATGCTTAAAAGATTTGGTATGTAAACCGCGATTCAGTTGTTTTTCTTTTACCAAATAGATAAATGCTACCATCCTTGAAATTAAAGAAATGCAAAAGATTTCTCATGCATTTGCAGTGTGAATTCTAATGCATACTAATGTATATACACATATGGATATGCGTGTATTATTTGGCAGATACTTTACTGATATTAAAAGTGGATCACTGATTTAGTAGCCAAAATGGTTATGAGATATCTTTAAGGAATAAAATAAAAGATCATATGCTCATAGATAAAAGATCGGATCGGTTGGAGATCATAAAGAATTACGATCCAGATATTTTGGATGTCATTACTGTAAAAGATCCACTTCTAGCAATGATAATATATTTTATGGGTGAAACTATATAAGGGAAAAGTGTCATTTAGGCACTTATAGTTTTCGCCATTTTGAAAATATCGTCTTTGGTTAATTATAAGACATCCAAATATGGAAAATAATAATGAAATTTTGTCACAATACTCCAGTTATAGATAAAGAATTGAAAGACCAAGTAATATTGTGACAGTAAAGAATATATTATTTTCCAATAAGGGAAGAGTGCAAAATGTATTGTAATTCATAGAGCACACTTAGACAAACTCCATTATGGCGGATCCGCTTACCAAAAAGTTATCACCTAAGGTCTTTCATGAGCATGTAGCTCAGTTGGGGTAACTTTTATGTAAGGATATTTTGGTTCAGGGGGAGTTTGTATTTGGTATTGTCATATGACTCATTGCTCTATACTTCAGTTACAGATATATGCATATCAAGTTTTTTTTTCTGATCAGAAATAAAGTAATGAATTTTTCTTTGCACTCAGGTTGTTTAAATATTAAACATTTGATCTCACTAAAGAAGGACCAGTTGGAAATAGACATGTATAGATCACATTTCATGTAATTTCCATGCTACACATCCATGATTGATCTATGTCGTTTGATTGTATTGATATATGTGACCATTGATGGGTTTAGTTACGATAAATGTAACGAATGCCGCTTTGATCCTTTGTCAACCCAATTAATGGACGAGATTGTTTCAGATACACCGTATGTTATAAATAGCAAATTTTGGAGCTCATAAAGTTAAACACATTTTAAGGTTATTTCATATGTGGCCCAGGGGGAGATTGTTGGAATATTTCGACAATTGGGTCACATATGTAAAATAAAATGTGTTATGCTATTTTGGTGTAAAGCCTAATTAAAGTGATCTAATTTTTGATTAGAATTAATAGGCTTAAAGTTTAAGTTATCATGGGCCTAATGTGTAGATACCGGGGCATTTTATAATTTGTTGAAGGGCCGAATTACAAAATGTCAACTCTATAAATAATGGGTTATGGTCCCCGAATTACACAAGCCTTAGCAACTTTCTAACCTCTTCTACGGAGAGCTGATTTCAGATCTAGGGTTTGTGTCAATTTGGAAGACCAAACCTAATTCATCTTCTCGTTTAACAACCGACTACGGATTCAGGTATTGCATTGATTAACTACAGATTCAGGTACGCTTCCGCTAATCAAGTTATTTAATTTCTGTATATTTGAATCTAGGGGTTTCATGTCTGTCTGCTGATTAATATATATTGAAATCCTAACACCATGTACACATCCCCTGCATGCACGCGCACATTCGCCCGACCACCGAACATCCGCCGTGCCATCTCCTGCAAACCATACCTCCACCTCAGGTTGCCATCGACCAACCATAGAAGCCCCACATCAACCCGTTCTCAAAATGTGCCACCATGTGAGTACATGGTATCCATCACTCATGAAAAAATATATGGTTTCTTTTACTGTCTAGAGCTGCTAACATTATGTTAGTTTGCAGTTCACGGTCTTTTGCATTAGTTCATTATAAGGTACATTATTTTATAAAACTGGAAGATGCGAACTTCATTGAATAATTGAAGTTGTTTAGAAAGAAATCAATGGCATATTATAAAACCTGTATTATAAGTTAACTGCAAAGTTGTTCATACCAAATTGCTTTTTATATGGTTACCCACTTAAACATGTGCTGAATATTTTTAGTTCCAATAATGCATTATTTGAGTAATTGGGAAAGGAAATCACATGCGAAACAGAGCCTTATTTTTAATGCTACTGGTTATAAAATGTCTAGATCCCTTCCATATTCATATGAAAATATATTGGTTTAAACACGTTCAATTGCATACATATATCATTATATATCTATATCTATCAGTAATATATTCAAATGGAAGCAAAAAGGGTTAACTCATTATATATAAAATAGAATCCAAGTTATCTTATCTTTTAGAATAACAGAGTAGTGAAACTTAACATTCAACAGGTTTAAACACATACACTGTATCGTTTAAAGTGAACATATCATGATGAACAGTTTACAGATACATACCCAGACATAACAACAGCGTATGTGAATATATATAGTTTGAGTCAAGTAACATAGCCATGGCATAGATTTGAAAAGAAAACTAATGGGGTTTACTAACTGAAAAGCTCTATGTTTTCATTTGTTTACCACCATTTCTCTCGAGTTCACTAGTTTATAAATAAATCCTCTGTTCTATTAGTTCCAGGTTCGTTTCCCTTTTGCTTGCTGCCATTATCTTGTTTTCAGGTTCCAGTTAAATTCCAGTTTCGTGGTTGGTTTTTCGTGTGAATATGGAATGGCATGTGTGGGTATTTGCAAATATATGCAAGTCTAAGGGCCTGTTCTTTTACACAAAACGGACAGTTTGGAAACAGACGCGTCCGCGTCCGTTTTCAAACTGTCCATTTTGGACAGTTTTCCCAACGGACCAAAATTGGTCCGTTGGGGTCCGACGCGTCGGACGCGTCCGAAGCGTCCGACGCATCGGATTTAATTAATCATATTAAGCTTAATTATTTGGTTTAATTAATTATTTTAAGTTTTTAAAAACTTTAAAAATTGATAACTTTTGCATACGAGATCCGTTTGAGACACGGTTTTTTGCGTTGCGATCGTATCGAAATGTTCTACGTAATGGAGTTAGTTTGAACTGAATTGGAGCAACTTATATTTTTTCAATTTTTTAATTAATTTATTTATTTGTGTAAATTATTGATATATATTATTTATTAAAAACAAATGATAAATTAATTAACCATTAATTAATTAAATTAAAAAATAAAAATAAAATACTCCGCTTAAATGCTCCTTTAAAATTCTCCGCTTAACGCAAAGAACACATTCTCCGCTAACTACAATTCTCCGTTAACATTCTCCGCTCAAATTCTCCGCTCAAAATCTCCGCTTCCGCTTGCAAAGAACACACCGTAACAATATATGGCAATATACGTGCACATGGGAAAGTGTCTGCTTGATGTAAAGTTAAAGTTGCTTCTATGATTTAAAAGGAGAAAGCTCAATACTATTTGCGAATGTGTTTAGATTAGAAGTAGAGCTATGTTGCTAGGTAGTAGGTCCATGTTTGCTCCAAATAACAATGCATGACAGTTTATTCGGACTACAGGTATAGCCATGTTCACATGAGGTGCAAATACACATTCGCAGAGGTGACCCAGAGGCAAGCCCGGTAAGCCCCTGTGATAGGGCAAACCGCTATAACAGGGCAACAAAAATGAAAAATATTCAAAAACAACATATTCAACCATTGTGTGTTCCTGCTTTTCAATTCTCAAATGGCACTTTTCACATATTCTAATATCATGTCTCTTGTCTATTGTCGTGGCTTCTTGCATGAGAATTAAATCAAGGTTTCTTTTGTCTCCAGACTTAGCATTGTGTTGTGCGGATTGATTATTCGATCTTCTTCTATTTCTTTCTTTGCTTAGTGTTGAATGTATATTCTTTACTATTTTTGGTATTTTGAGAATATAAGAATCTTAAGCCTTGTTTGATTTGTTGTTTTGTGTTTCATTTAAGAAAAAAATACGCACTTCTTATTTGCTTTTGGGAAAAAAGCAATTTTCAAAAATGAAATCAGCTAGAATGTAGAAAACAAGTTGATTTGATTTTTCTTGTCTCCATACATAACAAAAGTATGGAAAACAATTCATATTCTCTAATGTCTGTCTGTTGTCCTAGTGACCAAGAATTTAAAAAAATAAATAAATCATCTTTTCCTTTTCTATGTAGTGCAAGTTGAAAACAAAGAAGTCAAATTGGAACCAAATGTGCCTTTTTTTTTTTAAATTTCAAAATGAAATTATTTATTTTTTGATGCATGAGCTCAGATAAAATAGCAAATTAAATTAGTTCAGTTTAGAGTACAAATGTATTTATTTAGTAGTGGATAACAACAAATTAGATGATTCCTTTTATTGCAGAACTGATCGCAAACATAGAATTGAACATTTAAGTAAACATTTTGTAAATAATGTAAATGGGTAGATTATATAGCTGATGAAAATGATAAGTTATGTTTGCTTCCAGCGGGAGAAATTTTCTTGATTCAAATTTATTAAAATAATCTTCAAACAACATGTCACAGGAACAAATGAACGAACTTGTAATAATTTCAATAGAAAGCGTGTTTGTGGAGAAACTTGATTATAATAATTTAATTGAAGAATTTGTTACAAAAAAAATGCAAGAAGCATTTTTCCTATAAATTAAGAAAATTTGTCATTATTTTGCGTAAAAGGTAAAATTTTGAATTTATGTCTCTTTAAATTAGTATTGTAGCCTATTTGATGTAAATATGCAATAACTTTTGTATGAAAAGTTAATATTTTGTAATTTGTTGTTTTGACATTATTTTTTGCTTATTGACATTTAACAAAAATGCATATTATTAACCAGTGGGCAACAAAATTTGATTGGGCTTGGGCAACCAAAAATTTGGACCGGCACTGCACATTCGACCAGGTGCAAACTTGGTATAGCTGTGCAAGTGTACATTGAAAAGAATGAAGCATAGTGCTTGAAAGGGATAGCTGTAATTGTGTATCCAAGAATATATCCATCGTCTGTATTGCTTTAGAGGACAAGGTAGTGCAACCTTATATTGATTGAGGTGAAATGTTTTCTATGGCATATCTATACTTGTATGCTACGCCCATGTGCAGAAAAATAAATGCTTAGTTATTCATTACCTTGCTACTAAGTAATGTGTTATAGCTTACAGCAATTTCAGTCCTATGGTGTAGGCTACCTTAGGTGTATTTGGTTGATTTGAAAAGATTGAGCTGCATTTGGAGCAGTGCAAAACTTGATTAGAACAGAAGTAGACTAGTGTGTTAGCTGCTGCAAATTGTTTTGGTGACTGAAATGAAAAAAGAATCTGATAGCTGGTATGAAGTCGTTGATAAATCTCTACATACAAGTATTTCCTGGAAGGTGTAGATATGCACATGATGTGCAAATTCATGTGCCAACCTATGTGAATATGCAGCTATGTAGTAATGGGGTACAAATATGTGTGTACTGCCTATATGAAATACACATTTATGCAGCCATGTACACTTATATATTATTAAAACAAACTTGATTGCTAAGCAATTTAAACTAATAAATGTTCATCTATTTATATGTATTAAATTGCATATCTAAGGTACAAAACTCATCTCTTCATTTATTTGCTTAGTTTCTAAGTACGAAAGTTGTTATATCCTTATTAATGTAGTATTCCTTGCATATGAAGCAATACATATTTTACTTATATTATTTATAATTTACATAGGTTAAAATATTGTAAACCACTTAAATATATTATCCTTGAAATTTTCCTAATATTTTTATCCATGATTCATTATTTTAACTCAATTACTGAATTAACATATAATAAACTGTATCACAAACTCAGCCAATATCCGGGACGTTACAATCTACCCCCTTAAAAGATTTTCGTCCCCGAAATTAAAGTAACGAGGAGATTTTAGTTATATTCATGGTCACATATAACATATACATGGGTCATCTCGTAACAATCATAACAAACAAGGCATTCAAATCACACAGATTACCTACCAAAACATCCACATCAATCAAGACGTACAATACAAATTCATTCATAAGTCCTTGACCGTAAGTTGGTAAGGAAATAATCTTCTAAGCATCAATCCTGAAGACCAAAATCAACATCAGATCAACACACAGAAAACCATTTATCTCAACCAATCTCCAGTTAGGCCAATATCTTAACTCCATATCTTAATTTCTTATCAACTCATATTATCCCATTTTCAATTAAGAAAATATCCTGATTATATTCGAAAAACTAAATCCAAAACTCGTTGACATCATTAGCATGAATTTAACTTGTTCATACAAGTCCTCCCGTTTTAAATTATTCTTTTAAACCCCCAATTTGATTTAACTTACTCTAGTTAAATTCCAGAATTCCAGAATCCAAATTTCCGGTTTTTATTCCAAACTAGTTTGAAATCACATATCTCAATTCTATTGTAAATCCAAAACCATGGAATTATCCCAAAACACTTTGTTTTACTCAAACAAATTCCCAGTTTGTCTTATTTGCATATTTCACTCTTATACAATTTCAATTTGGTAAAGTATATAACCATTTCAACTTTTATAATCCTATTTGATTATAATAACAATTATCAACACATTCATATATAATGAAAATTTCAGAAAATTATCCTTTTTATATCAATATATAATTTTGAGTAAAATTGTTTTCATTTACCTATATTTGAAAACAATACCGTGTTGAATTATTCTGTTCAAGAGTTTATAAACACTTTTCGATACAGTGTGCGCCCTGTATGGACCAAAATTTTTAAATCACTCGACAAACTAACCAACATAACATAAAACAGTCTTTATATTATTTACAAATACGCGCTCATATATATGCACTCATACTCAGTCTAGGATATTACTAAACCCATCTCTATTGAGTTACACCATAGAGCCAAGGTTATTACTCAACCATCAGCTCTGATACCAAGTGTGATGATTGAGATTTCGATACTCTTTGAGCTGACTAAATACAGTCCAAGTCCAACCCAAAGAAAACTAAAACTCAGGTGTCGAAAAAAAGAAATTAGAAGGTGAGAATAGATAAGATAGAGAGTTTAAAATAGATGAAAAAGAAGAACCCAATAATAGAATCGGAATAAACACGAATCTTATAGTGGAATGGATAAAATATAATATATATGAAAATCTTTGGGATACAAACTGTATTTGAACTTACATACTTCATCAGGGTACAATACATATGCATCACAGTGGAAATAACTTTATATATTTAATGTTGAAGCCTCCTGCACCAAGCTCCTCCAGGAAATCTGTAAAATCCTGAACTACTTGACCGCCCGTGCAAATTTGGGCACCCAAGAGTTTAGGGAAAACATAGAAAAATAAACTTTGGGTTAGTCGTTGGACTGGTGTGAGTAAGCAATTTTAAAACACATTGATTTTAACTTTCAAAAACCTTTTGAAAGAAAAGATAATCGTAAGACCAGTCCACACATACAGATGGTTTTTACCTTATGATAACCCAAAACATTTTGAAATCATGTATATCTTCTGATATTATAATAGTGTCTAAATACAAATAAATAGCAATCTAGAGGAACGCTTGCGTCTCACGCTCCACATATATAGTATACAATCAAAACTGTTGGCGCTTATTGGAGATTGGATTCCGACTATGACAAGGTAGGTGTTGTATATAACGTTGTTGTACACACAATTATATGATTTTTGTTTGACGATAACAACCAAATATATATTATTATAAATGTGTTTGTTATTGTACTGTTATTCTAAATCAAGATAGAAATATAATATTTATATTTATATAAAATACTACTGGACAAGAATTCAGATATTCAAACAGTATTTTATTTGAATATAATATTTTATTTCAACAACTCAATACTACAAATTTTATAACTTCTCTATTTGTACATTTCAATGATATTTTACATCTCATTTACATATACATTCTTTTTCATACGCAGTTCGTCACTACAGTTTCACTCTGTCACTCAATTATATAAACACAACAAATATACAGACAATTAATGACTCATACACTAAACACTACACTCAGTCTTTTGTCTTCTGTCTTCTCATCATCCTTCAGTTAGTCCAGCCACCATCTGCTTACCTGTCACATGAAACAAAAACACACAGTACACTACAACAGAAATAAAAATGAAGTGCATCCACATATAAATTTATTTTTAAATTTTATATGCCTCAGAATTTCGATGTGTTTCTCATCATTTTTCTGACTTGATCTGATTTATTAATCCACCTATCTGTGTCTAGACAACTTGTGATATTCATAGTGCTACACTGTAAATACC
Source organism: Allium sativum (assembly GCA_030737875.1). Lineage (NCBI taxonomy): Eukaryota > Viridiplantae > Streptophyta > Magnoliopsida > Asparagales > Amaryllidaceae > Allium > Allium sativum. The sequence goes on from JASFAX010000982.1 coordinate 30,103, forward strand.
ACGAGGCAGACAGTATGTATGTACATATTACAGTGTAGGGACAGGAAAACTATTCTGGATGGCTGCATATACACATGTGTATAGATATACACATGTGCACTGCCTAGACAATCTGTGTGCCACTGAGGAGCAACCTCTCGACCAACTCGACCCAGTGCAAGTGAAAATGAATGCAATTCAACATAGTCAACACATATCAAAATGGTCAAGCCATGGTCAAGCAAGTCAATCAACACATAAGTTACAAGACAAAGCTAACATGAAACGTAAACCAAGCATGGTATATGTACAGTTTCATGAATGCACAGTGTACATAACAAGAGTGAAATACACTACAACAAAGGATGTTCAACATGGAGCTGATACAAACTCAATGTTCATGAAACTCACGCCAGGTACAAACAGTTTACTAGGCAACAACGATTCATGTCAAGACAACATGGTGGAACAACAAATACATAGCTGGAATGGCAACAAACTCAAGACAACTACAATATGATACTGGAGAGGTGCAACAACATGGCTACATGATAGCAGCAATGATTTAGCATGGTGGTTCAGTCATGTTACATGCACGCAGCATATGCAAGTGGTGATAAAGCAGCAATATAGATGATCAAGCTCAAGTGTGTGTACACAACCCAAATAAAATGGTCGTGACAGTTCAACGTTGTTGCACAGCCAACATGGAGCACAAAGGCAACATAATATAGCAATGGTGATAAGCTTTTCAGAATGTATTGGATATGCAACATAATACAATGGTCAGTGCAGAAAATTTCAAAACATCACAAGACATGATGCAACAGTGTGCATATGATACAAGTGCGTACATACATGATTCAATATACAAGGAGACAAAATAATATACATGGCAGCAAAGTAAGGTTCAGGATTAATACATCGGAGCAAGCAGCAAAACATGGGTGTGTTGCATGTTAAGCTTAAATGTGTTAAGTACAAACCCGAAATACATTTGAAGTTCCAGAAATTGTATACATTCAAGTGCAGCATGGTCTGAATATCAAAACAACATGATACATGGACAGAGCAGTTTGGAAATAGCAAGAAGACACATAACATGTCTACAAATGTATGTATGCAAATTGAAGTTCATAATCAAACCAAAAAATAAGTCATGGGTTTAAATGAATTTCCAGTTTTCATCACATATGTTTGGCAAGTATTCAATCCATAAAAATCAAGTATACAACTAGCATAGACATTGATTTTTTTTTAAAGGAAAATCAGAGGAGCAATATTTGGAAAGAAATCACATTTTTGGACAGATACTATCTCCACAATATTTGGCAAGTTTTTAAAACATACAACGAGCAAGCAATTTTTTTCTTGGAAAGGAAAATCAATTACACTTTTGGAAATCATTTTTGGCATGAATTATGTAACGACCCGGATTTTTGCCGTTGAATTCTGAATATTTAAATTTGTTTTAAATATTTTATTTGAATTATATATAGAAATATATAAGGAATTTATTTAATAAAATATAAATGGATTTTTAATTTATATTGAATATCGTTTTAAATTAAATATAGAAATATCGAGTAAAAAATTTAAATTAGATTATTTTGAAGATATATGTATATATTCAGATTGGATACGTAATTATTCAAAAAAAGGAAAAAGAAAAGATAAAGTTGAATAAATGATTGGGTGCACATTGTCGATGTGTAGAACTTTGGTTGACACCACGCTCTTAACCTTCAAGACAATTACAGTGTTATCATGGAATTACGATTCAGCTTGAATTTTTTTTTTCATTTTTGCACCAACAATGTTATGGACAATTTGGGATTGAACCATTATTATTGAAGTTAGGTAAAGTCCTTGGAATGTGAAAGACCTTAAATAAATTGTTTGATTAATACGCGTACGTAAGACGCTTTAGATTTTGAGGGTAGTATTCGTTGAAAACCCTTATGAGACAACACTCGTCTTACTAGGGGCACCTAGGGGTTTAGCAGATTGTTGCATATGCTAAATGCAATTGTGTTTCCTACGAAAGTATGACATATCTTAGTTTAGTTCATTCGAGGACGAATAAAAAGAAAATTGTGGGGGTATATGATATACAATTAAATGTGTATATTTTATCCGCTTATTTATCTTATTTTTACTTTAAAATAATTGATATTGTGTATTTATAGCTGTGTTTTCAGATTGTTTATAAAAAGCATGGCTTAGAGCATTGATGGATAAGGCATGAAGAATTTGCTTAAAAAGAGCGAAGTTTGAAATTACTAAAGCTTGAAGGGTGTAAAGCTTGAAGAACGGTTGCAAATAGAGTTCAGTTAGGAATATTTGGCTCAATAATTACTCTGTTGCGTTCACATTAGCTCATTTGCAAGGTCACTCACTCTACAGCTGCGTTCACACTGGCTTATGTATTATTTGGGCTAAATCTTTAGTCCCACATTGTGTAATTAGGTAAATAGTCTTTTTCATATCAGCTATAAATACATTGTATGCCATTCATGTAAAAAAAACGTTGGGTTTTATTCTGTAATCCTTCTCTTAGAATAAAATCATTCTTCTTCCTTTCTCTTTACTTTTTATTGTATTTTATTTATGTTATTTATATTCCGTTCTCTTCTTCTTTAGCTATGTCTAGCTAATCTCCTTTAATTAGGGGGTGACGACGCTAGATTAGATTCAATATGAATCACATAGCCAAAGAGATTAGAACTTCATGTATGTATATCTAGATCTAAACCAAGGGTTGGATCTAAACCTTCATACTCTGTGTCATTTAAGAGCTATGCTCCTTCACAAGGTATATTTGAGTTCGATCTAACGTTTATCAGATTTAGATCTAACATTTAGGGTTTTAGGGATTTAATAGTGAATCTGTCCCGATATCCTATGTTTGTTTAAGTGCTTAGCTCCTGCATAGGCTATACTTGTCGTTATTCACATATTTGTTTCTAGAGACCTAATAAGCGTTGATTTATGTTTGTGACAGAAACATGAATTAGCTCTGATGAATTTGTTTGGCTATTGATGAATATTAATCTAACTTATGTCGTTGCTCCCTAATTGCTTTCTTTAATCATATAAAACTCTCTTTTATTCAATTTCTGTTATTTTCTGTGTTTTCAACCAATCAAAATTCTGGAATAACTTGATTGGATTTAAATATCTTTGGTCCTAGAGTTCAACACCCTCTACAACAATCCTTGTTGTTTAGGAAAGCCAAACGGATTTTACAGTTCTTTACAATTGTTTGATTTGTTCGCAAACAACCGGTATGAGTCAAAGGGGATTGGGAACAGCAAGGAGTGCAAGCGTTTCTTTTTAGCTAGAGGTAGAGCCATGGTATGGAGCCCAAACATATTTACTTATGAGGATGATGGATAATGAGGCACCCCGGTATGATCGGTCGACATACTGACTAGGTGATAGTTCCGATAGGACTGGGAAACGTTTTGTTCAGGAATAACCAATCCACAAACGTTAGGTGTGGACCGACCATTTAAGATCCAACGGTTGCCCATATGTGTGATCTTGGATCATCTTTCTAGAGGTAATCCGAAATCAGTAAGGAGAAATCCCTTTCCTTGAATCTTGATTGAAATCATATTTCTAATATGCAACTTTTCAGTTTTAGTTGTAAACCTGTAACGACCTGAAATCCCCCTTATAGGAAAGCCCAGATTGCTTTGAGAACACGTCTCATCAGAACACAAACAATAGAAAATTTCATTGCTATTACAAAAATTTACATCAAAGTGCAAGAATATATAAGAGTATGAATAAATAATATACAGCGAAACATAAATATATAATATTTACAAATTACAAAACAACGGAAAATACATCAACGAACACTAGGGATGAGCAGGAAAACCGAAACCGAAACGAAACTGAATCGAAACCGCATAAAACTGATAAAAACCACACCAAAGTAAAACCGCAAACCGATGAAACCGCACCATTAGTATGGTCCGAGTTTGATTTTCATCCTTTTTCAGACCGCAAAACTGAAACCGCACCGAATGTTACTTATACATAAATTTTTACGCTACCTTCTAAAATTTAGCTTTAGGCAAATCTGCACGTTCACTACTTGGCAATCATGGAAGCAAAAGAGTAGCAATACATGCTGCAGCACTCTAACTGCACGGCTATATTGACTCAAGTTGCCAAGATTAATCATGACGTGTTGATGGAAATGTCTGATCACAGAAAGGATCTACAAAAGAAAACAAAACGAATATTGAACACCTTGAGAATCTATCAAGACCTGCCACTAGACAAAGCTCTTACTTTATTAGCTATAGAGGTTGAAAGGAGGCGGTATGCTACTGCTGAGAAATATCTAGAACAAGTTCTACATACTACTTTCGGCCCATCAAAATTATGATTTGGATTACATCATTTTCCTTGATGTCATTTATAGTAAGATGGTATTAGGATTGGACCGATTGGTCATTACAGTAAAAGAGTTTTCATTTGCATCTGAAGATCAACATCACACACTGGACAAATAAAAAAGCCTCTGCCTCAGCTTTAAACATTTCATGTGCATCACCATCTAAAGGAACGATGTTTTTTTTGTTAATTGGTTTCAAAACCGAAACCGCACTTTTAAAAACCGAAACCTCACTTTTAAAACCGAACCGCACCAACGGTTTTTGGTCTGGTTCTGATTCTAACTTTTGAAAACCGCACGCTAGTGGTCCTGGGTGCGGTTTTAAGTCAAAACCGCACCAAGCCGCACCATGCTCATCCCTATCGAACACAAATGAATGAAATACAAGGATAAAAAGTTGTCCGAATATAGCTCCTTCTATAATCCAGGATCCTGGGAAAAGAAATGTCACCGAAAACCAAAACTACTAGTTGCCCGTGTGGAAAATATGGGCACCCAGAGTTTAGGTTAAAAGAATAAACTCTGAATCAGTCATGGGACTGGTGTGAGAACTAAAACAGTTACTAACTTGATTTTAAAGTTAGGTAAATCACGGGACCACGTCGTATAACATGGAACGGGTTTATTCCCCATGAGTACCAGTGCATAAAAATAACAATGCAATGCTAAAGAGAAAAATGAAGCTATTATAAGACTCAGGTCCCATCATATAATGAACATAGTCGAGGATAGAGTTTTCCCTTATAAAAGCCAAATATGCTTGATACGCGAAATTTCATCTTTTATTATTTTTATAAGTGAATTAATCAACTTCAAATAAAAATGTATCAATCATAGGCGGCGTAGGTACCATTATATTATGTCGCTATATATATATATATATATATATATACTTACAACTAAAACCGAAAAATCACATATTGGAAAATGGGTTTCCATCTATGAACCGAGGCAAGGGATCATCCTCACTGATTTCGAGACACACTAGAAAGTGCCTTAGGATCGCACCTATAGGAAAACCTTGGATCTTCATGGTTAGTCATCCGTCGATGATTGGCAATACCAAAATCTATATGTTATCTGGTTCTATCGAACCTCCAAAATGGGTTAGTAATGTCGACCACTTTATAGCCACTAGGGACTCAAATCATATCCGAGCCTTTCAATCAGCCCTAATTCCAAGGTACCTCGCTTTCCATTAAATAATATGCAACATCCACATAAGTAAACAGTCTGGGCTCCATACCATGACGTTACTCGTAGCTAGAACTAACATATGTCCATTTCCATGTAGTCACTCTCCCGTTTTTGGTTCATACCTAGGTGTGAAGCTCGTGAATTAACGCTACACAAAGCTATGCTAATTAAAGTTGTGCCTTGATCATCAACCACAAGAGTCAACTTTTCAATAAAAGCCTTGATCATTTGCATCTCAGCATGCTACACTATCATTCGATACCATACCACTGATTTTCACCAATATATAACCTCTAAGCTCGTATGTCTCAGAGAAGAGTGTTAAGCAAGAGATTAAATTCTCCACCACCAAACAGATGTATATTTAGCAGAGATCAACGAATATAGTATAAAGGAATACAATTTCAGACACACTATCCATTTGCAATTCCGTTTTGGGTTCGAATGAAATCGGAGGCACCTTATTCCTCGTCCCATATGTCCAATACATGAGAGAGGCCCTCGCATATCCGGTCGATCTCCAAGTACGTCTGGACGATCACCACTTATTACCTTGTCTGGGTGTATGTCCCAAATAGGAATGGAAATGGGGCGGGTTGGGGCGGGTTTCTCGTGCCCCAAACCTGACCCGGACTTTTTAAACCCCGCCCCAGACCCACCCCGTAGACCTGGTGCGGGTTTGGAATTTTGCCCCATACCCGAAATCCGTACGGGTCAGGGTAGCCCCGACCTGCCCCGCGACCCGGTGATATTATGTTCTAGTGTACACAAATTTATATATTTATATTTTTTATCACTATATAATAAATTATATGCATATTATAATGTGTTCACAATGACAAGAGAATGTTATAAAATGAGTTGTAAGATAATAGTTCAAAATGTATGCATTTGTTATTGTATGATTATCGTTGATGCAACTTAATACAATGTAAATTTTATAGTTTGTCAATTGAAAGAATATAATATTCAAGTTATAACCATGTAAATCTAAGAAGATTAATGTTAGGATTCCCAGTGAAAGCACCAAAATGTTAGACCCAAAAGTGGTTCTAACAATTAACAAGTAATAGTTATAGTTATAAAGATTTTGAATGATGTTTCGATAATGCGGGTCGGGTTGGGGCGGGTTAGCCATGCCCCAGACCCGACCCTAGACCCAGACCTCCAAAAGCGGGTCGCGGGTCCATCCTCCCCGAAGACCCTATGGGGCAGGTCTAAATGGGTCAAAACAGGGGCGGGTCAAGCGGGTTTGGACCCTAGACCCGCCCCATTGCCATCCCTAGTCCCAAAAAAGACATTAGTAATCATCTAAACGATGTGAAGATCTCTGGTCTTCAACCACCGTCTTTGTCGTCGACTTTTAATCGTTGTATCAATTATTCAGAATGGGTTAAACCCGATCTTTCCGAATAACTCACGTATTTTATAATCAAGTGCTATAAAAATACATCATACGTCTCATTCCAATTCATAATATTATTTTATTCAAATGTTCACATCTTTAGGGAAAGGTTCCCATTAATTTTATCAAATATAAATTCTTTTAAATTTATTCTTTAATCTTCCTTTGGATATCAATTTCAAAAGATTTGTTTTATCTTTCCGCAATTCTAAACCAAATTAAGGTTTATAAAACTAGTCGAGATTATCGTCTTACCAAAGTAATTATTTATTTTATCTTTCTGTAACAACTCGGAAAATCAGAACCAATTTAAATTTTTTATTTTGGCAATTTTAATGAATTTTGAATATTTAAAATGAATTATTTTAAATAATTATGACGCGAAATTTATTTTGAATAGAATTAGAATGTATAAATTTATTTAAGTCGAAGTTAGAATATAAATATTTATTTTAATTATAAAAAGAATTGGAAATGGCGCGATAGTTTAAAATTTTAATTTCAAATTTCAAATGAATGTACAGGATTCAAAATAAACCGGATTTTAGTGAAACCAAAAATATTTGAATCTGTTTGAAAATATCTTTCCAAGGGATCTGAAAAATCCAAATTTCATAGCAGGAATAAAAAGTTATGTCCAATTGAAAAATCAGAATAGTAGCTATTGAAATATAGCCCTTAAAAAAAACGATTTTGCAAACAACCTCCGTTTTCGACGAAACCACTTTTTTGGATCCAAAATGTCAAAATATTGCTAGATTCCAATTTTCATAATTTTTGGAATTAATATGTGAGCGTGGCAATAGAAAACGTGTTTGGTAATTTCAGTTTGAATTTAATTGACTGGAAATGGCCGTTTTTCAAACGGTCTCTAAATTCGATGAAATTAGTTTTTTAGGACTGTATCATCAAAACATAGATAGACTTAATTTTCTGGAATTTTTGGAGTTAGTATGTGGCCCGGTAAATTGAAATGTGCATTTGAATTTGAAATATAGTGATTTATATTTTAAATTTAATAGAAGCTAATCGTAACAGCCGAATTGGGGTTACGAAACATATCCTATTCTGTCCGGAATGGGGGTATTTAGCTATGGGCAACAGTCGTTGGGTCTCGTTTGGAGTTCGTATATGAAATCACTTTTGAAGGAAAAAAATATAATATAAAAATAATTATATATATACCTATAATCTATCTCCCCACTCTAAACCTAAATTAGAAACCGAGCCACTATTTTTAAATTAAAACCCATCGTTCCTCTACACCGAGTCAACCGCAACACTAGCCGATTGCTAGCGCCTCCACCGCAGAGCAGTTCGCCGCCTCTCCTCTCTCTGTTCTCTCTCCTCTTCCATCACTTCGCGCAAACCCCACATCCACCCCCCAAATCGAGAATCGCGCCCCCTTTCAAGGTCTGCCGCCGCCCTAGCCTGGAGCGCCGATCACCTGCCGCCGCGTTAGCCTCCAAGCGCCGCCACCCCCTTCTTTTGCACGCTATAAGTTTTTTAATTGTTTACTTTGATTTACTTTTCATAATCAGTTTTTATTATATTTTAGCGTGCTTAAAATGTGGTTTTTATTATATATGATATCCAAAGCAAAACGTGATTTTAATTGTATAAGAGGCTTTATAAAGGTTTGATTTTTATTCAACATAAAGTTTTAATTTTTATTAACAAAAAGGTTAGATATTTAAATATAAAAAGGTTGGATTTTTTATTATAAAAGGATTGGATTTTATACGAAGAAATATTTTATTTTTATTATAGAAAAATCTTATTTTTAATTATATAAAAATACGTTTTTATATAAGGTTTAGCGGTAGAAAAATACGATTTTTATATGAATGAAGTAGGTTTAAAAATACATTTTATGTATATAAAAATAGGATTTTTATTATATGATTAGCAATATAAAAATAGGATTTTTATTTATATTTCTAGCGAATAAAAATATGATTTTTATATATAGAATAGCGACGTAAAAATATGATTTTTATTATATGAATAAAAAAATAAAAAATGTGATTTTTGTAGCGTTAAAATAAAAATGTGATTATTAATATAAAAATCGTGTGAAAAAGATTGCGACGAAACCGACAGGTATCAAATCCAAATCTGAACTGTTTAAAAATAAAGAATGACGGAGTGGAACCCAAAGGTGAGAGCTCCTCACTATAATTTTCTTTGCACAGTTATTTATTTTATAACTGCATATATGAACTGCTCTCCATCGTCCACAAATCATGGACGACTTGCTTGATTGTTTGGTTTGGTTGATTTATTTGGTTGAATTGGTTTGAGATGTGAATGAATTGATATGATTTGGTTTGTGTATAGCGCGAGCCATTATTAGGCGAGGAATAAGGCTAGACCTTATTCCGATTCTAGTATCGTGTCGTTATGCTGCCGAAATTTTCTAAAATATGTTAGAACAATAGAAATATCGTTTTTGTTGAATAAATGAACTGAATTAAATATTCATGTGTTGAATAAAATATTTTATCGTTAAAAATATAATTTTTAATGTGTTTATGAATAAAATAAATATTCATTTACAAATTGAACGATTTGTCTATGTACACCCATTTGACTGATATTGGTTGGGACGATAAATTTTACACATCGCCCAACTGCACAAATAATATTCAGCATTTGTTGATTGAAACCCCACATAGGTATTAGGATGATATTTGACGTACACTAATCCCAATTGCTTAGTTGTATGTCAACCGATTGGTTGATAGAATATGATAAGCGTTAAATATTTATGTTTAATGCTTATGCAGTGTAGGATGCACTCTGTATGATGGTTGATTGTTTATCATTGCTGTTATGTACATGTGTTGTATGAAATCCATGTAATCAACATTATATGGTAATTGACTGTGTGTGATTCCAGTTCAGAAAGAATGAATATTTTAAAATAACGATTATTTTAAAATAACGAATATTTTAAAATAATATTCAGTAAAAGATCAAAATCTGATTTTGATGTCCGATTTGGGATGGACACGAATATATTTATATATATATAAAGCCGTGTTTTTAGATTTGCGCAATTTTGACGCGAACGATATTTATATCAATTTTATTAATTTTTATAATGAATATCGTAAAGAAATTGATTTAGAAATCTGATGTTTGAAAATATTATCATTTATATATTAATGATATGGAATATTCAGTTTTGATTTAAAATCGAATATGATGTTGAAATCATTTTAAAACGAATTTATAAACGTTTTATAAAATACGTTTTAAATGGAAATCGATGAAATATATATTATATATATATTATATATATAATATAATGGCCTAAATAGAACGCACCGCGGCAGTTCGAGAATTTCTACCATTGACTTCGAATGGACATTACGGGAGATCCGACCGTCGGATTCTCCTAAAACTGGAACCTTGGGTTCGTATCGAAAAGAGCTTTCTAACGAATACAATAAATTTAAAATCTAACGGTTGGATTTGGAATTATGTCCAAATCAAATTTGGAAAAGGTCGCTGTAACTGCAGTTCGATGGCCGTTTATGGAAATCGACTGTACGGGCCTTGATAAAATTATTAAAAATATTAATAATTTGTATGGAATCATAATAAATTGTTCGAAAAGAATTGGGATGAAAAATTCCATATTTGAAAAGACAAAAATATATTTTTACCAGAAATGAACTAGTTATGAACTAGAATTATAATCCAATTATTTTTAAAATAAATAAATTGGATTGAGAATGGGTTTTCATATAACCAGAATTTCCAATATATGAATTGGAATGGATTTGAATCGAAATTATCTTCGGAATATTTCGATATTGGATTCCGTGATTATACGGATATTGTGGAGGAATTTGGAAGATATATATATATATATATCGTCATTCCAATACGATATTTATTGATTTGAGAATATGATATTGAATATAAGCCGATATATTTTCTATTCAGAGCCTTGTATTTAATATCAAATTGGATTTTATGTTTGTCGTGAACGATGTCTTCGTTAACACTGTTCTTAAACCCAAATGAGAAAAGAATAAATCTTTTAAATAAGATCTAAAGGAGTTTACCAATTAAATGATATTTAATTGGAATTGAATTGAAATTGGTTTTGGGTTTATCGTGAACAACACTTGTTCTTTAATCCAATTAACAATGGAATGAGATTTTGGGTTTGTCGTGAATGTTATCTTTAAAAATACCGTTCTTAAACCATATGGAGTTAAGAAAATTAGAAATTAACTGGAGATCGGCTAAGTTAAATGGTTTCCTGGGTATCGATCTGATGTTGGTTTCGGCCTTCGGGATTAATACTTAGGGAATTGTTCTCTTACTAATTTACGGTTAGAGAATGATGGGATGGGGTATTCAGTAACACTGTTCTTAAACCCCATGTGAAAAGAATGAATTTTTTAATTAAGATGTGGAGAAAAATTACCAATCAATTAACATTTAATTGGATATTGAAATGGAACGTGAATTGGGTTTATCGTGAAATGCGTTTTTAACGACATCCGTCCTTTAACCCGATTTACAATGAAATGGGATTTGGAACTTATAAATCTTTTTATTATAGATTTAGTGGAGATTTTCCAAAGTAAAGTCATCCAATTTAATATATTGGAATGGAATGGAATTCGATTTGATAATAATCGAAGGGAGTTTCCGTAGAGGAAGACTCTTAGTATATATGGAATTCAAAAGGCTTTGCTGTTATTCCATTTATATTATCAGTTGGATATGGAAGTTTATACCAATTATATATATTGATCTGTTTTCTGTGAAGATTCCATTGTTAATTGAATAAGATTTTGGGTTTATCATGAACTGTGTTTTAAATGACATTAGTTCTTTAACCAGTTAAAGATAAGATTAATTTCTTAACTTTGAATAATCATTAAGTACTGATTTTTGAGGTTAAAACTAAATTAGAATTTTAATGAATTTTTAATTAGATTGGAATGTGAATAAGATAATTAAATTTATGGAATTCATGAAATGATCGAGAATGGAGTATCACCAGTTTTGCTCCAAGCGATAGTTAAATATTTAATTAGATTTGAACGTGAAATGGTAATTAATTTTACCGATAACACCGTGGTGTTAGATATGAAGTATTACCTGTTTCGCTTCATGGGATTAATAGGTTGGGATTGTGAAATTAAACAAATGATTACTTCGGTAAGGTGCGTTAATCCCATCTAGTTTGAATAAACCGTAATTTGATTTGAATTGATATCCAAAGGAAGATTAAAGAATAACTTTAAAGAATTTATCTTTGATAAAATTAATGAGAACCTTTCCCAAAGGATATGAATATTTAAATAAAAGAATATTCTGAATTGGAATGAGACGTATGTTGTGTTTGTGTAGCATTTTTTTATAATATACGCAAGTTATTCCGAAAGACAGAGTTTATCCCATTCTGAATAACTGAATCGGCGATGACTCGACGATGAAGACGGTGGTTGAAGACTCGAGGTCTTCACATCGTTTGGATGATTACTAATGTCTTGATTGGGCTGTACACCCAAGAAAAGGTAATAAGTGGTGATCGTTCAGACGTACTTGGAGATCGACCGGATATGCGAGGACCTCTCTCCTGTATTATACATATGGGACGAGGAATAAGGTGCCTCCGGTTTCGTTCAGACCCAGAACGAACTTGTAAATGGATGTGTGTCTAACATCGGATTTCATTCTTTGTGATTGATGGACGTCGATTGCATAACATGAATTGCCTATGTGACATGCTGAGATGCAAATGATCAAGGCTTCTATTGAAAAACAGAGTCTTGTGGTTGATGATCAAAGCACGGCTTTAATATAGCATAGCTTTGTGTATAGCATTAATTCACGAACCTCACACCCCAGTGTGAACCAGAACGGGAGAGGACCTCAGGGAGGACATGCATTTCCTTCTAGCTAGGAGTGGTGTCTGGGTTTTGCACGCCCAGATGTTTTACTTATATGGATGATGGATAGCGATGCGCCACGGTTATATCGGTCAGTGCGGTGCCGATGGATGGTTTGGTCGATATATGACCAGTTTTCGCCCCATAGGGCGAGGAAACGTATTTTTCAGGCATTTTAATCCACTCCGTGTGGAGCGGCCCTGACTCTCCAAGGGCCCACCTGAGTCTAAGTCCTGAGACATGGTAGGCTAGATTGTCTCGAAGCGGTAAGGACGATCCCTTGCCTTGGTTCACAGATGGAAATCCAACTTCCAATACGTGACATTCAGTTTTATTTGTAGAGCCTAGTATGGCGACATAGTGGGATGGGGCACTATGCCGACTATGATTGATACATTTATATCTGAAGTTGTTTTCATACACTTTACGCTATAATAGTATCAAAATGATTTGTTTTAAACATACCAAGCATGTTTATCTATTATAAGGTAAACACTCAATCCTCCGGCTTGCGTTGCATTGTGTGATGGGACTTGAGTCTTATAATAGCTTCATTTTTCCAAAAAGCATTGCGCTATTTTGTTATATGCACTGGTATTCTTAGGAGGAAACCCTTTTCGTATTATACGGCGTGGTCCCTTGATTTACTTTATTTTAAAGTAAAGTTTTAAATAACTGTTTTAGTTCTCACACCAGTCACATGAATGACCTGGATTTTATTGTTTTAACCTAAACTCTGGGTGCCCTTATTTTCCACATGGGCAGCTAGAAGTTGGGTTTTGCAGATATTATATTCACAGGATCTTGGTTTACAGCTGGAACTATATTCAGAAAGCTCTGTACCCGTGTATGCCTTCCAGTTGTGTTATGTATTATTTTCCACTACGATGTAATGTAATTTTAATCTCTGATATTTTTCTTCTGTATATTATTCATTTATTATTCATGTATACTCTGGAATATTCTTGTATTCTGATGAAATTGTTGTAATAAGAAATGAAATGTTCTTATTTTTGTGTTCCGATTCGTCGTGTTCTCGACTCAATCCGGGCTTTCCCGTAAGGGGAAGTTCGAGTCGTTTCATTTTGCTATTAAAGCTTTGGTTTACAGAGCTCGAGAACAAGACACATTAGAACCGAACGAAAGAATTCATCAGAGATTGGATTAGTAATATCCAATAACAATGACTCGTTAGGGATAGGATCAGTAGTATCCTAGAACGAGTGTGAAGAGTGTTATTTTTAAAGTACGAATGAAAACAAACTTTGTTTTGAAAATTTAATTTAATGATACGTATTTGATTGTTTATTTTATATTGAATTTGGACAATTGAGTATATGAGATTTTGCATATATGCGTCATGAACGTATATTCGAAGTCTCAAATATACTGGATTGATATAGAGTCACACTCTAGTCGCTCTGGAATAATTCTGGTGATGTCCGGACATCATCAGTATTTATGTTCGAGTTTCGAAAGTAGGATTTCTATATATTTCCAATTGAATGGTGTGAGAACCAAAATTAGATAGGGTCTATTATTGTGACTTGGCATCAAAAATGGATTTTTATATATGAAAAAAAATTATGAGTTTGAAATGGTAATCCACTAATTGATTGCTGATTGTGTTGTTTGATTAATAAAAATTTGAACCATCAAGCCAAATTTAATCAAATTTGGAACTGAATTGAAAATTTGTTGAAATTGCACGCATATACATATATATACAGTGAACATGTCATAGCAAGGAGGCTAGAGCAGAGGAATAAAATTGTATGACCGACAAACAGGTACATGTTTACAAATTTATTGGGTTTGGATGATTTTATGAGTCGATTGGCTAGCTGCTTGGCTTTTTCTTTTTCTTTTTGAGATGAGAGGGCCTGTGTGGAGGTTTGGGGATTTTCCCGGTGATCCCCGTACAAAGGAGGTTATGGCAAAAAAAATTGAAAATTTAGGCTGTTAGCCAAATTTTTGAAAAATTAGAAATTCTTAGAAACTGAAACGTTGAAGAATGAAAGCCAAACTGAAAGTTAAGTTGATTAGTTAAACAACTTTATGCTCCGTTCCTTTTCGAGGACGAAAAGATATAAGTGGGGGAGATTGTAACAACCCGGAAAATCAGAACCAATTTAAAAATTTTATTTTGGCAATTTTAATGAATTTAGAAGATTTAAAATGGATTATTTTAAATAATTACGACGAAAAATTTATTTTGAATAGAATTAAAACATATAAATTTATTTATATCGAAGTTAGAATATAAATATGTATTTTAATTATAAAAGGAATTGGAAATGGCGCGGTAGTTTGAAAATTCGATTTCAAATGAATGTACAGGATTCAAAATAAACCGGATTTTAGTGAAACCAAAAATATTTGAATCTATTTGAAAATATCTTTCCAACGGATCTAAAAAATCCAAATTTCATAGCGGGAATAATAAGTTATGTCCAATTGAAAATTCAGAATAGTCGCTACGGAAATATAGCCCTTAAAAATAGCGATTTTGCAAACGACCTCCATTTTCGATGAAACCACTTTTGTTAGATCCGGAATGTCAAATTATTGCTAGATTCCAATTTTCATAATTTTTGCAATTAATATGGGAGCGTGGCAAAAGAAAACGTGTTTGGTAATTTCAATTTGAATTTAATCGACTGGAAAATGGCCGTTTTTCAAACAGTCTCCAAATTCAACGAAATTAGTTCTGTTAGGACCGTATAACTAGATTTATTTTTCAGGAATTTTCGGAGTCAGTATATGGCCCCGGTAAATTGAAATGTGCATTTGAATTTAAAATATAATGATTTATATTTTAAATTTAATGGAAGCTAATCATAACAGCCGAATTGGATTACGAAACATATCCCATTCTATTCAGAATGGTGGTATTTAGCTAAGGGCGACAGTCGTTGGGTCTTGTTTGGAGTTCAAATATGAAATCACTTTTGAAGGGAAAAAATATAATATAAAAATAATTATACATACACCTATAATCTCTCTCCCCCTCTAAACCTAAATCAGAAAACGAGCCCCCTTTTTAAATTAAAACACGCCGTTCGTCCACATCGAGTCAACCGCCGCCCTAGTCGACCGCTGGCGCCTCCGTCGCGGAGCTAGCTGCTGCCTCTCCTCCTCCCCATTCTTTCTCCTCTCCCCTCTTTCAGCACTTCGCGCGAACCCCACATCCAAACCCAAATCGAGAATCGCACCCCCCTTTCCGGGCCCGCCGCCGCCCTAGCCTCGAGCGCCGACCACCTGCCACCGCGTCAGCCTCCAAGCGCCGCCACCCCTTCTTTTGCACGCTGTAAGATTTTTAATTATTTACTTTAATTTACTTTTAATAATCAGTTTTTATTATATATTAGCATGCTTTAAAATGTGGTTTTTTTATATATAACATCGGAAGAAAAACGTGATTTTATTTATATAAGAGGCATTATAAAGGCTCGATTTTTATTTAACATTAAGTTTTGATTTTTATTAACAAAAAGGTTAGATCTTTAAATATAAAAAGGTTGGATTTTTAAATATAAAAGGATTAGAATTTATACGAAGAAAGATTTGGTTCTAATTATAGAAAATATCCGATTTTCAATTATATAAAAATACGTTTTTATATAAAGTGTAGCGGTAGAAAAATACGATTTTTATATGAATGAAGTAGGTTTAAAAATACGACTTTATGTATATAAAAATAGGATTTTTATTATATGATTAGCCATATAAAAATAGGATTTTTATTTATATTTCTAGCAAATAAAAATATGATTTTTATATATAGAATAGCGACGTAAAAATATAGTTTTTATTATATGAATAACAAAATAAAAATGTGGCTTTTATAGCGTTAAAATAAAAATGTGATTTTTAGTATAAAAATCGTGTGAAACAGATTGCGATGAAACCTACAGGAATCAAATCCAAATCCGAACTGTTCAGAAATAAAGAATGACAGAGTGGAACCCAAAGGTGTGAGCTCATCACTATAATTTTCTTTGTACAATTATTTATTTTATAACTGCATGTATGAACTGCTCCCCATCGTCCACAAACCAAGGACGACTTGCTTGATTGTTTGGTTTGGTTGACTTATTTGGTTGAATTGGTTTGGGATGTGAATGAATTGATATGATTTGGTTTGTGTATGGCGCGAGCCATTATTAGGCGAGCAATAAGGCTAAACCTTATTCAGATTCTAATATCGCGCCGTTATGCTGCTAATTTTTTTTGAATATGTTAGAAAAATAAAAATATTATTTTATTGTATAAATGAGCTGAATTAAATATTCACGTGTCGAATAAAATATTTTATCATTAAAAATATAATTTGTAACGTGTATATGAATAAAATAAATATTCATTTACAAATCGAACGATTTATTTATGTACACCCATTTGACTGATATTGATTGGGACGATAAAATTTACACATCGCCCAACTGCACAAATAATATTCAGTGTTTGTTGATTGAAACCCCACACGGGTACTGGGATGATATTTGACATACACTAATCCCAATTGCTTAGTTGTATGTCAATCGATTGGTTGACAGACTATGGTAAGCGTTAAATATTTATATTTAATGCTTATGCAGTGTAGGATGCACTCTGGATGATGGTTGATTGTTTATTATTGCTGTTATGTACATGTGTTGCATGAAATCCATATAACCAACATTATATGGTAATTGACTGTGTCTGATTCCAGTTTAGAAAGAATGAATATTTTAAAATAACGATTATTTTAAAATAATGAATATTTTAAAATAATATTCAGTAAAAGATCAAAATCTGATTTTGATGTCCGATTTGGGATGGACACGAATATATTTAAATATATAAAGCCGTGTTGTTTAGATTTGCACCATTTTGACGCGAACGATATTTATATCGATTTTATTCATTTTTTATAATGAATATCATAAAGGAATTGATTTCGAAATCTAAAGTTTGAAAATATTATCATTTATATATTAATTGAATGGAATATTCAATTTTGATTTAAAATCAAATATGATGTTGAAATCGTTTTAAAACGAATTTATAAACGAATTATAAAATACGTTTTAAATGGAAATTGACGAAATATATTATATATATATAATATAATGACCTAAATAGAACGCGCTGCGCCGCGGCAGTTCGCGAATTTCGACTATTGACTTTGAATGGACATTACGGGAGATCCGACCGTCGGATTCTCCAAAAAGGGAACCGTTGGGTTCGTATCGAAAAGAGCTTTCTAGCGAATACAAGAAATTTGAAATCTAATTGTTTCATTTGGAATTATGTCCAAATCAAATTTGGAAAAGGTCGTTGTAAGTGCAGTTCGACAGCCGTTTATGGAAATCGACTGTACGGGCCTTGATAAAATTATTAAAAATATTAATAATTTGTGTAAAATCATAATAAATAGCTTGGAAAGAATTAGGATGAAAAATTCCATATTTGAAAATATAAAAATATGTTTTTATCAGAAATGAACTAGTTATGAACTAGAATTATTATCCAATTATTTTTAAAATAAATAAATTGGATTCCGAATCGGTTTTAATATAACCAGAATTTCCAATATATGAATTGGAATGGATTTGAATCGAAATTATCTTTGGATTATTTCAATATTGGATTCCGTGATTATACGGATATTGTGGAGGAATTTGGAAGATATATATATATATTGTTATTCGAATACAATATTTGTTGATTTGAGAATTTGATATTGAATATAAGCCGATATATTTTCTATTCAGAGCCTCGTATTTAATATCAAATTAGATTTTAGGTTTGTCGTGTACGGTGTCTTCATTAACACTGTTCATTACCAATTAAATATATTTATTGGAATTGAATTGAAATTGGTTTTGGGTTTATCGTGAACGGTGTTTTAAATAACACTTGTTCTTTAACCCGAATAACAATGGAATGAGATTTTGGGTTTGTCGTGAATGGTATCTTTAAAAATACTGTTCTTAAACCCTATGGAGTTAAGAAAATTAGAAACTAACTGGAGATTGGCTAAGCTGAATGGTTTCCTGGGTATCGATCTGATGTTGGTTTCGGCCTTCGGGATTAATCCTTAGGGAATTGTTCTCTTACTAATTTACGGCTAGAGACTGATGGGATGGGGTATTCAGTAACACTGTTCTTAAACCCCATGTGAAAAGAATGAATCTTTTAATTAAGATGTGGAGAAGAATTACCAATTAATTAACATTTAATTGGATATTGAAATTGAATGTGAATTGGGTTTATCGTGAACTGTGTTTTTAACGACATCCGTCCTTTAACCCAATTTACAATGAAATGAGATTTGGAACTTATAAATCTTTTTATTATAGATTTAGTGGAGATTTTCCAAAGTAAAGTTATCCAATTTAATATATTGGAATGGAATGGAATTCGATTTGATAATAATCGAAGTAAGTTTCCGTAGAGGAAGACTCTTAGTATATATGGAATTTAAAAGGCTTTGCCGTTATTCCATTTATATTATCTGTTGGATATGGAAGTTTATATCGATTATATATATTGATCTGTTTTATGTGAAGATTCCATTATTAATTGAATGAGATTTTGGGTTTATCGTGAACTGTGTTTTAAACGACATTAGTTCTTTAACCCAGTTAAAGATAAGATTAATTTCTTAACTTTGAATAATCATCAAGTACTGATTTTTGAGATTAAAACTAAATTAAAGTTTTAATGAATCTATAATTAGATTGGAATATGAATGAGATAATTAAATTTATCGAATTTATGAAATGATCGAGAATAGAGTATCACCAGTTTTGCTCCAAGCGATAGTTAAATGTTTAATTAGATTTGAACGTGAAATGGTAATTAATTTTACGGATAGCACCGTGGTGTTAGAAATGAAGTATTACCAGTTTTGCTTCATGGGATGAATAGGTTGGGATTGGGAAATTAAATAAATGATTACTTCGGTAAGGTGCGTTAATCCCGTCTAGTTTGAATAAACCATAATTTGGTTTGATTTGATATCCAAAGGAAGACTAAAAAATAAATTTAAAGAATTTAGCTTGGATAAAATTAATGGGAACCTTTCCCAAAGGATACTAATATTTAAATAAAAGAATATTCTGAATTGGAATGAGGCATATGTTGTGTTTGTGTAGCACTTGTTTATAATATACGCGGGTTATTCGGAAAGACCGGGTTTATCCCATTCTAAATAACTGAATCGGCGATGAGTCGACGATGAAGACGGTGGTTGAAGATCGGAGGTCTTCACATCGTTTGGATGATTACTGATGTCTTGATTGGGCTGTATACTCAAGACAAGGTAATAAGTGGTGATCGTCCAAACGTACTTGGCGATCAACCGGATATGCGAGGACCTCTCTCTTGTATTGGACATATGGGACGAGGAATAAGGTGCCTCCGGTTTCGTTCAGACCCAGAACAAACTTGTAAATGGATGTGTGTCTGACATCGGATTTCATTCTGTGTGATTGATAGACATCGGTTGCATAGCGTGAATTGCCAGTGTGGCATGCTGAGATGCAAATGATCAAGGCTTCTGTTGAAAAGTAGAGTCTTGTGGTTGATGATCAAAGCACGACTTTAATATAGCATAGCTTTGTGTATAGCGTTAATTCCCGAACCTCACACCTAGGGCTGTCAATGGGTCGTGTCGGGTTGGGTTCGGGTCGGGTCAAGTCGGGTTCGGGTTGATTTATAAACGGGTCGGGTCAACCCGTTTATTAAACGGGTCATATTTTCCCAACCCTAACCCGACCCATTTATAAACGGGTTGACCCGACCCGACCCGCGTAACCCGTTTAACTAAATGGGTCGTGTTGGGTCTGGTTTACCCGTTTGACTCATTTATAGATATTACCTACTGATATAAGCAACAAAAGAGCCAAATCACCAACATGCATATTGTTATATAATTCCCAACATGCAACAAGTTGCAAAGTCACCAACAGACAACACATATATAAAGCATGAAATCACCATATCCAAAAATCATTTTATATACATAAGTATATATTCCCATACTGCATAAATTAAAGACTACCAGTATGGAAGAGATACAGTTCTTGTAAGTAAAATATAACTAACAACATAAAAGAATATATTAGTAAAATATAACTTACATATACGAGCATACTGATTACTTCATACACAAAAGATTAACACTAACAGTATACATAAAAGGCTAACAGTATGGAAGAGATACAACATATAATCGGGTTTGGCGGGTCAAAATCGGGTTGGCGCGTCAACCCTAAACCCACCCGTTTATAAACGGGTCAAATTCGGGTCCGAAAATGACCTGCTAACTAAATGGGTCGGGTTAACCTGCTAATTTCCGTGTGGGTTTCGGGTCGGGTCACGGGTTGTGTAGGAAATTGACAGCCCTACTCACACCCCGGTGTGAACCAGAAACGGGAGAGGACCTCATGGAGGACATGCATTTTCTTCTAGCTAGGAGTGGTGTCTGGATTTTGCGTGCCAAGATGTTTTACTTATGTGGATGATGGATAGCGAGGCGCCTCGGTTATACCGGTCATTGAGGTGCTGATGGATGGTTTGGTCGATATATGACCAGTTATCGCCCTATAGGGCAGGGAAACGTATTGTTCAAGCATTTTAATCCACTCCGTGTGGACCGGCCCTGACGCTCCAAGGGCCCACCTGAGTTTGAATCCTGAGACATGGTAGGCTAGATTGTCTCGAAGCGGTAAGGATGATCCCTTGACTTGGTTCACAGATGGAAATCCAACTTCCAATACGTGACATTCAGTTTTATTTGTAGAGCCTAGTATGGCGACATAGTGGGATGGGGCACTATGCCGTCTATGATTGATACATTTATATTTGAAGTTATTTTCATACACTTTACACTATAATAGTATCAAAATGATTTGTTTTAAACGTACCAAGCATGTTTGGCTATTATAAGGCAAAAACTCTATCCTCCGTCTTGCGTTGTATTGTGTGATGGGACCTGAGTCTTATAATAGCTTCATTTTTCCAAAAAGCATTGCGTTGTTTTGTTATATGCACTGGCATTCTTGGGAGGAAACCCGTTTTGTATTATACGGCGTGATCCCTTGATTTATTTTAAAGTAAAGTTTTAATTACTATTTTAGTTCTCACACCTGTTACATGATTGACCTGTAGTTTATTGTTTTAACCTTAAATCTGGGTGCCCATATTTTCCACACGGGCAGCTAGTAGTTGGGTTTTGCAGATATTATATTCACAGGATCCTAGTTTACAGTTGGAACTATATTCAGAAAGCTCTGTATCCGTGTATGCCTTCTAGTTGTGTTATGTATTATTTTCCGTTGCGATGTAAGGTAATTTAAATCTCTGATATTTTTCTTCTGTATATTATTCATGTATACTCTGGAATATTCTTGTATTCTGATGAAATTGTTGTAATAAGCAATGAAATATTCTTCTGTTTGTTTTCTGATTCGTCATGTTCTCAACTCAATCCGGGCTTTCCCGTGCCCTTATTTTCCACACGGGCAGCTAGTAGTTGGGTTTTGCAGATATTATATTCATAGGATCATGGTTTACAGCTAGAACTATATTCGGAAAGCTCTGTATCTGTGTAATCTGTGTATGCCTTCTAGTTGTGTTATGTAATATTTTCAATTGCGATGTAAGGTAATTTAAATCTCTGATATTTTTCTTCTGCATATTATTCATGTATACTCTAGAATATTCTTGTATTCTGATGAAATTGTTGCATTCTCGATCATTTCATGAATTTGATAAATTTAGTTATCTCGTTCTCATTCCAATCTCGTTAAAGATTCATTAAAACTCTAATTCAGTTTTAATCTCAAAAACCACTACTTAATGATTATTCAAATTTAAGAAATTAATCTTATCTTTACCTGGGTTAAAGAACTAATGTCATTTAAAACTGTTGTATATAACAGTGTTGTATACACAATTATATGATTTTTGTTTGATGATAACAACCAAATATATTTTATTATTGAATGTGTTTGTAACTGTACTGGTATACTACACATCAGACATGAATATAATATTTCTATTTAAATAAAGTACAACTATACATTTTTTTTTTAATATTCACACAGTATTTTATTTGAACAAGAATATTTTATTTCAATATTTAAACAGTACAGATTTACAACTCCACTATTTGTACATACATCACTGATATACATTTCATTATATTCAAGTTCGTACTTAGCTCCTCTTTACAACACTTACACTTTCATATACACTACATTTCTAAACAGTTCACTTGTATATGGTGACACATATGAATATCATCATCTTCAGTCTTCTTGTCTTCAAATCCTTCAGTCAAATCCTGTCTTCATACCTGTCATAAGAAGAACACACAGTAGACTGCAACAAAAATAAAATAGAATAAAAGCAAAAAAAAAAAAAAAAAAAAATTTAAATTTTATTTGCCTCAGAATTACGGTGTGTTTCTCATCATTTTTCTAGACTTGGTCTGATATGCAGGGACAGAAAAACTCGTCTGGATGGCTGCATATACACACGTGTATGCACGTGTGCACTGCCACGCCAATCCAGTGTCGCGACTGAGGAGTAGCCGCAAGGACCGTCTCGACTCAGTGGATATTAAAAGAAAAAGAAAAAAAATTAACCAAGGAGCAAAACAGAAATATGGTGATACATGCAAGAAGTCAATGCACATTGTTTCAAGATCATAATACAACAATTGCATGTTCAAGTTGCAACATGTTCGAAGTCAAAGAAAAACAGACATGGTTCCAGATAGTTTTTAAGATCATAGCAATTCATATGAATACCCAAAAGAGTCAAACATATCAGCAATAAGTATTTTCTTTAATCCATTCAAAGTTCAAAGTTGAAGAACAAACAGGAAAATTCTAACATAGAAAAGTGTTCTCATCAAATAAGTGGTTCAAGAAGTAAATGAAATATCTGTCCTTATCAGTATAAAAAAAAGGTTTAAAATGGCCGATCCAAAG
>JASFAX010000983.1:0-54010 GCA_030737875.1 Allium sativum
CAATCTTAGGGTGACTAGTAGTGATGCAGTATACTAGTGGCGGTGCAGTTTAGGAATTATCCCATAGTTTTGGTGTAGTTCAGTAATTATCCTATAGTAGTTTAGGTGCGCTTTAACGATATCGTAATACATCTTGTTTCCTCGTTTACTCTGTTATACTCAATGGTTCATGGTCATTTCCCTATTTTTCCAACTTATGCCTTAGCCTAATTACTTTGTTAATTATATTGTTAGAATTATCGCACTCTCCAGACTTTATGTCTGACCCCCCTTTTCCATCTCTTTCCTTCCCCCCCCCCTCCAGGTGCTCAGGTTGGAACTAGCAGCAGTGGAGCTTGATCTTGGACCGCTTTAGAAGATTTCTTGGACCGCTGAAGTAAAGTTCAGCTTCTCTTTATTTATGGCTATTTTAATGTTGGGTATTATGTTTTCAGTTTATGTACTTTGTTTTATCAAGATGGATATGATGTACTTGACTTTGGCTTATGGTTTTGATGATGTAATCAAACATATGGGTTTATGCGCTGCAATGAAATAAAGTTTTAATTTTCAAGTACTGCTTTATATCTGTCTTGTTGTGATTTTCTGTTCTATACTTACTTAAAATGCTCCATGGAAGTTAATGCATTCCCTTTGTGAGTGACATTAATGGACGTGGGGTGTTACAGTTAGCACCAAGATTTGTAGGGTCGTTCACTATCATCGAGAAGATTGGGAAGATGGCTTATAGGGTACAACTGCCAGAAAGATTTGCCGTCATCCTTGGAGTTGAAGTTTATGTCGGGATTCACTCAATTGTATCTACTCATTATGTTGTTCCAGTCATCCAACTATTTCTGTCGTTTCTGTTTCAAATTATTATCATTATTTATGTATCTGAAATTCATTGTTTAGGTCTTCTGCTGTATTATTTATGTAAACTCTGATGTAAATTTTTATTTAGTAGCTTCATGAACTACTATTGTATTTTGTAATTTCCGCTGCAAGGTATTATATTGCTATATATCTGTGTCCGTAATCTGTGATTCTGTGATTTATTCTGTTTACCTCAGAAGCAAATAACATTCTATCATTTTGGACGTTTCGAGTTGACATGTTTTGTCGATTCGGCACAGTCTACTATTGTAAGTATACCCCATAGGCCAAAGCAAATAACATTCATTGTTTAGCTCTGAACTATTGTAATTCATGAACTACTATTGTATTTTGTATTTCATGTCTCTCACCTACGGAAGTGCTTACACGAGTCTACGGAAGTGGTAGAATCAAGTATGCAAGAAAAAGTTGAACAAGAAGCAACTGTGAGAAGAGTTCCAACCCGTAACAGAAATCAGAAAGCTACGCAACTGTGAAGTTAAGCTCGTCAAGGTTCAATGGAGCGACACCGAGGAAGACGCGACTTGGGAAACTGAGGACCGTATACGCGTAACCTACCCTTTTCTTTTTAAGGGTACATCTTTAATCTCTTTTTCCTCAAGTTTATACTTGTATCTATCTTTTTAGGTATATCTCCTCGATCCTATCCTTTATCCTTAGGTCGGAACCTATTTGGATGTAAACATGTAATTGAAACATGTTATGATTGATGGTTGCAAGTGGTTGATAGTGGCTGCTAGTGGATGCATATGCACACACATTAGGTACGAGATCGGCTCAGTCACTTCCATATTGCATATGCATATATGTATTGGTTTATGGATTAAAACTTGATGTGTTATTATATGGACGTTGCATTTGTATGAATGGTTGTGCACTCATGTAAGAAATTTTGAATTTTAAAATTGGCATTCATAATGGACTCATGGCACTGACATAATTTGCATTAAGGAGGTCAACTGAATCAGTAGACCGCCTGATTTTGCATTAGATAAGGACATATACACACAATATGCATATGATCATGAAGCATTAGAAATCTTTTAAAGACAATGGACGCCTGTGTTTGATGGTTGAGTAGACGGTTGATTTGATGGTAGGATATAAGTTCTTCTCGACTTGGAGATTTCAGGGACGGAATCCTAAAATGAAGGGAGAATGAAGCACCCCGTATTTTCTATTCATGTTATAATAATGAATCCAAGAATACTTAATTTAAAATGTTAGAATTAAGGGAAATGGGTTACGACATTGTGTTCGTCTCGGAATTCTGGTTGAGATAGAGTCCGAGTTTGCGTAAATTGGACTTTATATGAAGAAGTTATGGCTCTCGGAAGTTTCAGAAATTCAAATAAATTCAAACAGTTCGAAAACAAGTTCAAAATTCAAACAGAAGCCAGAAGCGGGCTGGGCGGGAAATTTCCCGCCCAGGCAGGTCGACCGGGGGGTCGACCCTAGTGTCGACCTCCCCCCTAGAGGTCGACCTGGGGTTCGACCTGGGGGTCGACCTGGCCCCCGGCCAGATCTAAAATTTGAATGACTGCTGACTCGCTGCTGAGTCACTAGGGTTTCTGGATTGCCCTGATCAGGTCTGAGAGGCTGTGATTAACCCTAGGTTCATCTAGCGGCTATAATCAAACTGAAATTCTATATAAACAACTCAATGCCTAACCTAAAAACACATAGAAAAATAAACCTAGAACTGAAATGCCATCAGTAGAAGACTTGGATTAGCCGTCACCATTTCCAATTCAAAGACGAGTTAAAGGACTTGAATCAAAAATCAAATGAAAGCGATCCTAATTCAACGATCTTCTTCAAAGGAGCGCATCCCCAATTTCAGAATTCAGATTTCAGAATGCAAGAATTCTTTTTAGTTTGTAAGTTAGTTGTTACACAGATTTAAACATTCCTTTCAACTGAATTCATGACATGTTGTAATTGGAATATAGTACGATGCTTATGTATAAGATTTGATTCTCGTTTATCTTAAAATATCGTTGTAATTAATCATGTCTATATGCTTGTGGCGATGAACATGTTGTACATCTCATGTCTATAAGCTTATGGCGATGAACATGTTGTATATTTCATGTTTATATACATGGGTGATTTACAACATTGCATGTTATTACGATTAGGTAAAGAACTTATTATGCCAACAAAATGGTGAAACATGTCATGTTGAAATTTGATGGCTATTTGCAAGTCTGGGATCTAAATCACATGCCTACATGTAGATTAACATTCATGAATAGTTAGAACCATGTCAAGTTGAATCTATTTATGTTGTAAAAAGTTGGAATTGCAATCCTCTTATGTTTAACACACATAAGTTATCATGCTAAGTTACAATTTGAAAATGGTTAGAGTAGCTTTCTTATGTTTTGACATACATAAGTTAGTATGTTAAATGGTATTTTAAATCTTGTTTATGTGTCAAACCTCCATGTTAGACCCATATCAAGTTTACATGACTCAGTCACATGTTCACCTTTACCTGTTTAGTTGAGATAATGATACATCTATGCCAAGTTACATGTGATAAGTTTATGTATGCTATTTTATGTTTATGTCACATTCCTTGATTTTTACCCCTTTTTGTTTATGGGTTTGGGCTAATTTGTTAGCCCAACATTTTATGTAATTCATACATACGTTCTGCGGGGATAACGAGGGGGAAACATAAAAATTCATGGCATAGGATTGTTCGTAAAATGGTATACTTGATATACCATTTATTGCGGGCAACATTTGAAATGATAATTATGGAATGAGTAAATTAAAATTAATTTACATAAAGAAATTTGACATATATAGAAAAATATGAATTTAGAAAAGACGAATATGCCTAACCCGAGGTTAGACTGAGATGTGGTGTAAATCTGTCTGGAACCGACCGACATATCTAGTAACCACAGCAAGACCTGTCTAATGTGGGTGGTTAGTGCATCAAGCCCAAAAAGAACCCGAAGTTAGACAGAGTTGTGGTGTAACTCTGCCCGGAACCGACTGGCATATCTAGTGACCACAACAAGACCTGTCTAATGTGAGTGGTTGGTGCTTTAAATTAAAGGTAAGTCAGGATAGGTAGGGTTAAGTAAATTAGGAAAACACTTAACTGATTCAACATGTTAACTAAAACGAATGGGCTGGGTTAGGTAAACTTGGAGCTTAACCAAATAAACATGTTGATTTGAAAACCATAGTAACGGGGACCCATTTCAGCAGTAACCCACATAAATGTATCATGGCACCCTAAAACTAGGCAGGGTGGGGCACGATTACTGGGCTGAATTATAAGAGGTCAAAACGCCGGCCGTTGGTGGGCCAGTGTCGGTTCCGATGGAGTATGGGCATGCACGTACTCCGGAGTGGAAAAAAATCAGGCACTGGGCATCAGTAGTGTACTCTGTGCCTCTTGAATCGTGTCGGGTTGCCACCAGAGGGACTGATGCATCCCATGGTGGGACCAGCACAGGTGACTACAATCAAGAGGGGCCGAAGGACACGGGACTTGAATACGTGCGAGTAGGAGCCGATGATTTAGGGGATCGTTTATTGTAAACACGTGGGCTGGTTGAACCAATGGTTAAGTAGGTGCAGAGAGACTTTAGTAATGGGTGCGATCACACGTCCCTCTTATCTTATATTAGGGTATTGTCCTATGTTCTGTTATCACTGTCATAATCCCTTTTCTTATTTAAATACTAGTAACCACTGAACTTACCAAACTTATTATCTGACCCGTTTCCTTTCGTCTTCTTTTCTTCCGTCCCCTCCCCCCTCCCTCCCAAGTCCACATCCACATGGAGGAAATACTCCAGCTTAACCAGACTCTTTACAAGCTTCAAGAAAGTAGATATATGACTTGGACTCTCTTGCATTGGCTATGGCTTTGGATATGATTCTTGGGGATTTATGCATTTTTACTTTTTGGTTTATGCTTTTTTATTGAATAATCAAGACAGAAATTAAGGTGTAATGTTTTTAAGTTGTTTTGAGACAATTTGATGTAATGCTTTTGTAATGAACTACGTGTGAAATAAATATTTGGATTCAGCTGCTTACATTTTTCTGTCTTGTAAGTTTTTCTGTGTCTTGTACCTATAACTCTCCACCAAAGTTAAGGCATTCCCTTTGTGAGTGACCTTAATGGAGGTGGGGTGTTTCAATAAATGTAAATAATTAAAATAAACTAGTCCCTTCCAGCCGAAGTAAAGATAGAGTACATAATGTCCTCACTAAAGATTTAGCCTTCAGAACCCTAAATAAACCAACGCTCACTTGCACATGGGTAGAACATGTAATAACCTGGAAATCCGAGCTAATTTGAAACTTTTATTTTGGCACTTTTAGCGAATTTTGATTATTTAAAATGAATTATTTTAAATAATAACGACAAGAAATTTATTTTGAATAGAATTAGAACGTATATATTTATGTAGATCGTCGTTAGAAAATATATATTTTATTTTAATTATAAAAGGAATTGAAAATGGCGTGGTAGTTTGAAATTTCGATTTCAAAGTTCAAATGAATGTGCAGGATTCAAAATAAACCGGATTTTTGCGAAATCAAAAATATTTGAATCTATTTGAGAATATCTTTCCAACGAATCCGAAAAATTGAAATTTCATAGCGGAATCAAAAGATACGTCCAATTGAAAATTCAGAATAGTCGCTATGGAATTCTAGCCCTTTAAAATGGTCAATTTTCAAATGATCTCAAATTTGACGAAAATAGTTTTGTTAGGATCGTATTGTCAATACCAAGCTAGAAAATATTTTTGGGAATTTTTGGGGTCTGTATGTGGCCTCTGTAAATTGAAATGTGTGTTCAAATTCAATATATAGATTTATATTTTGATTTTGATGAAAACTGGTCGGTTTAGCGATCGATTCGGATCGAGCGAATTATCAATTGTTACAGAATAGCTACATATCCTTTCATACTTTTCTTTCTATCACACTTTTCACTCGACGAAACACTGCATGCTACAGACTACCTTCCCCTACTCTTTCCTCTGCAAGTGTCGCACATGATAAAAATACAAACTAGCACAGGGAATGAATGCCAAGCACATGCATAGGCTCTGAGCATTTAGCCTACCCAAATGAACAGGTACTCACGTTACTGTCACATACAACGCGGCGTACAACACTCCAGCTAATGAAAAAGAAAGATAGAACACGACAGACCAATTCCATCATCTAGTCATTTAAGAGAAGACATATCACAATAAAGTACACAGTGAAGGAGCACAGCTACTCTATATTTTATGATCCCCAGCATGCCTAAACCTATACACAGCGACATCCTGCCTATGCCAAGTCTCAATCGGATTAATGGGTGCACATGAAAACCTGAAGAAAGCCATAACTTAGCTTCAGCTACTAGCCTACACAACACAGCGTGATGACCACGCTGTCTCACCTTATAAATGCTTGTGTTTTCGTTCGTGTTTTGATTATCTGCTAAGTAAACAAAAATGGCTATCAAACCTAAAATAAAAACCTCTTCCTCTCAGATGCGATTAAAACATCATTTGCATATTTAAAATCGCACCTCCTCACAAATAGAAAACCCGAAACTCCATTTGCAAAATAGTAAAAGCCTCAACCGTTTCGAACTATGATGAGGGCGCAGTTGTTGAAGTTCTAATGCATAGGAGATCTGGATGGTGGGTTCTTTCATTACTGGAGCGAAGGGTCGGAGCAGTGAGCCAGGATGTCGGCGCGGGATCAATGATGTCATGCAGAGCTCTGGTCATCGGGTGGTTGTGTGGTCCCATAGGAATGTAGGCTGTTCGGCGAGAATGGACGTGAGGTTGTGGGAGAGTAAGCTTGCGTGGATTGCCTGCATGGTTGCGTGAGAAGCATGTCAAGTGGGGAGTTTTTCGCATACCTGTAAACCATTCATCTAGAGGAATGGATTTTAATACTGAAGAAGTGGTATGTAAATGTTTGGAAAGTTGTATTGTAGAAGTAAATTGGTGATGTGGTGCGTGTGAGGACTAGCGAAGTGAGTGTCCGGTTAAGGAGGATGTGCAGGCATGGTGTAAATTATTGGAGTGGTTTCAGCATAGAATGGAACTAATTGGGAAAAATAGTGGGGAGGTTCGTATGAGCCATTACGTGAATGAAGCATGATGTTCCTGAAGAATATGTATGGTTCTGGAAAATTGGAAGGTAATGGCGGGTTTGTATTTTGCGTGCAAAGGAGAAGAACAAAAGGAAGAAATTAATTTACTGGAAGGTTTCATAAGGAAAAGAAGAATAGTAAAGAGGAGGTGCATAAGCTCAAATGATGGAAAAAAATGAGAGGGCGGACGGGAATAAAGGGGGTGATGTATGGGGAACCATGACTGTTACCAGAACATGATTTGGTGAAGAACAAGTAAAGAAGCCGGTTTGTGCTATATTGGTGTGTGGTGGGCTTCAATTCGTTTATTGGGCTGGGCTTTCATTGATTGAGGAAAAGAAAAAACAAATGAAACAAAGAAGTGAGGATAAATTGGACGGTGAGACCAATGGGTGCTAAATAAAGATTAGCATAAAGGAGTTAACGTATCAATTAGTTAGGACTTGATGACGTGGCCAGGCAAAAATTGGTAAATACATAATTAACGTTTAATTTAACAATTAGTTAATAATTTATCTAACTTTTATAATTGTATAATAATCTATTAACTTGAAATTGGCTTGTCTCATTTGTTTTTAATCAGAACCGCGTCAAACCGGATTCGTTGGGATCGCAGTGAAAAGCACTACGTTGCTGAGTGTTTTCAGACAGGACCGTAAGCAATCTGATCTTTCATTTAATTTTAAACAACTGTTTAAAATTAAATGTAACAATGTGCGTACCGATCGTCGAAAACTAAGGTGAGTTAATTCTCACATATTTCTGAAATACTAGGATGTGCTAAATTAATATAATTAGATTAAATCATTGATAATTGATTAGATGCCTTGAATGCTTATGGTTGATTTATATGGTTGATTACATTATCATCGGTTAATATATTCAAATTTAAAATCATATGCTGTTATAAATTATATGCAGATCTATGATGCAGGGAAGAACATATAGGAGGAATCAAACCCGATTCCTCAAATATTTAGTATGTTGTTATTTCACATTTTATATGAACTATTTAAAACCCATTGACTTTAAAACCCTATTGGTTGTTGATTGTAGTTGAGCTTTGAATCAATATTGTTGGCTTGCTTTTTGACCAAGCCACCAAGGTTCATATACGAGAGGAGAGTACAAAGCTTCATGCCTTTAATCAGAGGAAACTCGATCGCGGTCATTCGCCAGCTTTCGGATCGCCACGCTCCCATCGGATCGCCACGAGCTGGTGCGAGCCGATCCGTCTACCTCATCGCGCCCCCATTGGATCGCCACAAGCTGGTGCGAACCGATCCGTCCACCTCATCGCGACCCGATCCGGTCTGAGCCCAGAAGACGCAACGGCTACCACGAACTGGTCTTCAGTGATCTGAGATGTATGGATCTCGTGCCACCTGTCCACAACTGTCATATTGACCTATTCTTCATCAAGCCTCGATCCGATCCGATATTCTCGGATTTGCGCCACGTGTGACCGCGATCCGCCTGACAAAATCTGCTATAAATAGCCAAGAGATTGGCATTTTTCGGGATCTTTTGGAAGTGTTGAGTATTGATTCCACCATTACTGTCATACACTGTCTCTTATCAGTTTTACTTCGAGATTACTGAGAGAAATCATAATTGTAAGAGTGAGTTTGAGAGAAATCATTGATTGTACTAGTATTCAAGGTAAAATCAATAATATATAAAGTGGACATAGGCTCGTTAACGCCGAACCACTATAAATCCTATGTGTTTCTTCATTTGTCTATATTCTCTACATATAATTCTCTGTATATTATAACGATTTGGGTGTTAGGTCCAAATTTTGATCTAACATTTTGGTGCTTTCACTGAGAGGAGAACCTAGGATATTGGATTGTTTCTCCGTTCATTGGATATTCAAGTCCGAAGAAAATAGTCCCGAAACCTTACTGTTCAGACTTTTTAAGATTTCAAGAATATCTGATAGCATGGCTGGAAAGAAGTCTAAGGAAATGCGAGCTTCACAGGCGAGTGAAGCTGCGAATGAGGCGATTGAGAAAGCGTGCATGAACAAGTCAACGAAAGGCCCTCGGATCGCGGAACGGAGATGGCGAACCGAACCGTGGAGGGCGATCTGAACCGAACCATTGAAGGGGTTGTCACCCGGTCCTATGATAACACCACAAACCCCCCTCCCAATGTTACCCACGATCCGATCCCGGGGGGTGTTGCGAGCCGCTGACACCGATCCACCACAATCTGAGGTGATGACCGGATTACAACTCGACCTGGAAAGGAGCCTATGACTCGCTCTTCCCGTCCTGGTCCCTCGGTTCGACCTTGCTCAAGCTCTCTGCGCATAAGGGAAATGTTGATGATCAGTATGACCCCTCTGCTCTAGTTATTGAAGGAGATCTCTCCCGCTTCGTTGAAATGTGGGATAGGCTGTTTGATGAAATAGCTGCTCAAAGGCAGGAAAACTCCATGCTGCGACAGAATTTGACTGCTACGGATAGACGTCTGGATGATCTTGTAAGGCAAAGAACACCTCCTCCAGTCCGTTCGCTCACCCCAGAATATTCTTCTTCATCGGAGGGATCGCCAAGACCCCCGCGGCGACCGTATGAGCGGGCTGAAAACATAGAGCAACTCGATTTGGAACCTTGCCATCACGGGAGGAAGAGACATTTGGTGAGGGACCCTCAAACTGCAATTGAATAATCATGCTGCAACTCCTAGAGCTCGAGTAGTGAATAATCCTGTTGAGAATAGACCACCTCAGCTC
This sequence comes from Allium sativum, assembly GCA_030737875.1. Taxonomy (NCBI): domain Eukaryota; kingdom Viridiplantae; phylum Streptophyta; class Magnoliopsida; order Asparagales; family Amaryllidaceae; genus Allium; species Allium sativum. The sequence continues at coordinate 9,765 of JASFAX010000983.1, forward strand.
CTCCGCCATGCAAATACTCATGGTAACAGGGGGCAGCGAAGCCCAATCCGAGCTCCGGACTTCGTGGATGTTCCTAGAAGAGAGATCGGAGAATTCCACCGAGCTAGAAGCACTGACCCCGAGCCTCCGATGACCAGTGCAAATGTTTGCAGCTATGGTCCATCAAATCCTGGCGGATAGCCATGGACAAAGGAATGAAGACTGGGGAATTGATCACAGCCACACCACTTTTACCGACGACATTCTAGATGTAACATTCCCTAGGCGCTTCAACATGCCTCAAATGAACCGTTACGTGGGTAAATCTGATCCTATCCAACATCTAATGAGATATTCTTGGTCAATGACCGCTGCCGCAGCCTCCGACGCTGTAAGTTCAAAGCATTCCATATATTCCTAGAGGATGTAGCGTTATTATGGTTTACTCGCTTATCGCAAGATCAATTTCCAGTTTCAGGGAATTGAGTGAAAAGTTCGTAGAACAGTTCCGCATCTACGCTCAAAGATCGAAAAGTGTGATTGACCTATTCCTTGTCAAACAACGACCAGGTGAGAGTTTGAGGGGGTATCTGGATCGTTTCACCTAGCCGCCACCGAAGTGAAGGATCCCCATGAGCTGACCATTTTGGTAGCCCTAATTGATGGGGTAGATAAAGATACTGAATTTGGGAGACACCTGGCCGGTAAACCACCTCATACTAGAGAATTGTTTTACGAGAAAGCAAATGTACGCTTACGTCAGGAGGAGGTATAGGCTAACCGAGAGATGAAAAAGGCATATAAGGAGGAAATCCAAAGTAATGTTGCCATCAAGCAAACCGGAGACAACTCGGGAAAGGTTGAAGTCAACGTTGGAAACCGAAACCAGGGTGGCGGCCGCCAGTCAGGAAACAATGGTAACAACAGTAATGGCAATAATCGGAAGAGAAATCGGGGAAACGATTCCCAGAGAAGGACCCGTCCTAGGTCTTTCGAAAATTATACGCCAATAAATGATACTTTGGAGAATATATTCGTCGATTCGTACAGTGTTCTCCAACATAAAAGGCCTCCTCCAAGAGATTCGACGGAGAAAGAACGTGAGACGGGGAAGTTTTGTCTCTTCCATCAGACTCATGGCCACTCTACAAATGAATGCCGTCATCTGAGAGACGTAGTTGAGAGGTTGCTCCAAGAAGGGAAGTTGGATGAGTACCGAGTAACTCCTAGAGACCGAGGGCAAGCTATTCAGACCCCGAACCAAATCCAGAATCAACCTACCGCCAGGCCAACTTCCCAGCAAAAAGGAAAGGATCTTGTTATCAATACCATAATCGGAGGGCTTCACCTAGCCGGCATAGTTTCAAGGCGATGGACCAGTACGTAAACGCAGCAAAGCATCATCTCGAGGCAGAAGATTGCAGCGACCCTGAAGACAATATACCAGTAAAACAACAAAAGATGATGTCGGACGACGTCATTTTTCGCAACCGAGAGAGTATTGGAGTCCACGCTCCGACCGAAGATCCATTTGTAATCATAGTTCCTATTGGCCCGGCCACTGTCCATAAAGTTTTAGTGGATAACGGGAGTTCAGTCAACATTCTATTCAAAAAGATGTTCGATCTGATGAACCTTGAATTGAAAGATTTAAAGCCGTGTGAAGGATGGATCCGTGGATTTAACGGGGCTTCAACTGCTCCGATGGGATATGTAGAGCTGCCTGGTAACACTTGGGGAAGGAGAACGCCCGAGAGTGAGAATTCTTCCCTTCGTATTTTTGGATATTGAATCACCTTATAATGCCTTCTTCGGTCCGACCGGACCCTAGCAAAGTTTAGAGCTTGTATAGACCCCTGGTGCTTGTTAATGAAGTTTCCTACGGAAGCTGGTGTTGGCATAGTCAGAGGAGATCAGGTTGCTGCACGTGCATGTTATATTGCAGAGCTAAAGCTACTCCGTAAAGGGAAAGATATTGAGATTAAAGACGCTTCTTCCCCACGAGGGAGGAGACGTCATAGCAATTAAAGAAAATCACTATTGGTGAGTCGCCCAGAGATCTGCCCGAGGATATAGATCCCAGAGAGACGAAGAGACTGGGGGCAGAAAGGCGGCTCCCAACGAAATGACTGTGGATGTACCAATCGATGATAGCGACCCAGAGAAGGTCCTGAAGATTGGATCCGGTTCGAGCTGAAGAACTGACGGATTTCCTGAAAGATAACTTGGATGTATTTGCTTGGACCCACGCGGACATGTGTGGGATATCTCCATCAATCATGAGCCATTCATTGAACATTAACCCAAAGCACCCCCCCTGTAAAACAAAAAAAGGCAAATGCTGGGCCCAGAGAGGTCCGCAGCCTTGAAAGAAGAAGTTGAAAAGTTAAGGAGTAACGGGTTCATCCGAGATTCAACCTACCCGGATTGGATTTCAAATCCAGTTTTGGTAAAGAAAGCCAATGGAAAGTGGCGTACGTGTATTGATTTTTCAGATTTGAATAAAGCCTGCCCAAAAGATAGCTTTCCGTTACCCAGAATTGATCAGTTGGTAGATTCAACGGCAGGTCATGAGCTTCTCTCTTTCATGGATGCTTATTCAGGATATAACCAGATTCCTATGCATGTTCCAGATCAAGAACACACTAGCTTCATTACTGATATGGGATTATACTGCTACGTGGTAATGCCTTTTGGTTTGAAGAACGCAGGTGCTACATATCAACGGTTAGTGAACAGAATGTTCTATAACCAGATTGGGAAAACGATGGAGGTGTATGTTGACGACATGTTGGTTAAGTCCAGACAATCGTCCGATCACACTACAAACTTGGCAGATATGTTTGGCATTCTTCGAAAGTATGGGATGAAACTCAACCCAACAAAATGCTCATTTGGAGTTGCATCCACGAAGTTCTTGGGATTCATTGTCAGCTCGCGCGGGATTGAAATTAATCCAGACCAGATTGCAGCCATCAGAGACATTCAGGAGCCTAGACAAATCAAAGATGTGCAGAGCCTTGCGGGGAAAGTAGCAGCACTAAGTAGATTCATCTCTAGAGCGACAGACAAATGCATCCCATTCTTTGAATTGATAAAGCGAGGAAAACTCAATTTTAAGTGGACCCCTGATTGCATTGAAGCATTTCAGAACCTGTTGAATCATCTGGAGAGACCTCCAATACTGTCTAAGCCGGTGGATCACGAGGATTTATTCGTGTACTTAGCGGTGTCATCCCACGCGATCAGCTCAGCGTTAGTGAGAGAAGAAGACAAGGTTCAAAGGCCAGTGTACTATGTGAGTAAAAAATTGGCAACAGCTGAACACAATTATCTGAGGATCGAAAAGCTGGCGTACAGTTTATTGATTGCATCTAGAAAACTTCGACATTATTTCCAAGCTCATCCTATCACCGTGTACACAGATCATCCCCTCAAGCAAGTTCTACAGAGACCATAAGCTTCTGGAAGGTTGCTTAAGTGGAACATTGAACTGAGTCAATTTGATTTAAATTTTCAGCCCCGACGGTCAATACGGGGGCAAGTGCTGGCAGATTTCATAGCAAAATTTACTGCCTCGGAGGATGACATGGTAAACGAAAAGACTGACCCACCAAAGTTACTTCTCGATCCTAGTGCATGGAAATTGTATATTGATGGTGCTAGGAATGATAAACGGTCTGGTGCCGGAGTGGTGTTTGAAACTCCTGAGAAAAGACTGATATCTTATGCTATCCGGTTGGAATTTCACGCCACTAACAACGACTCCGAATATGAAGCCATGATAGCCGGGTTGAGGATCGCAAAAGAATTAAAGATCGCGAAGCTGGACATATTTTGTGACTCCAAGTTGGTTGTAAATCAGGTTTCTGGAAAATTTCGAGCTAAGAGTCCAAGATTGATTTTGTATTTGGAGAAAGTAAAGGAGTTGCTGATAGGTTTTGATCACTACAGTATCTCTCATATTCCGCGTTCAGAGAACCAACAGGCAGATAAATTAGCCAAGATGGCTAGTTCCGACGACACTTAAGAGATCAGACTAGCCCCAGTTGAAGTGCTTCAGTTCCCTAGTATAGATCAGATGGAAATTGATCTAGTACTAGAAACTGGACCGGAAAAGGAGTCATGGATGACCCCTCTAAGGAATTTCCTAATGAATGGAACGCTTCCGACCAAGAAGAGCGAGAGGCGTAAGGTAATTCGTAAAGCTTCCCGATATGTTCTGCAAGACGGAATCCTGTATAGACAGGGATTTTCGATGCCTCTCCTTTGGTGTATAGCCCATGACGACATCAAACGTGTACTGCAGGAAGTGCATGAGGGTGAATGTGGCGATCACACTGGAGGACAAGCTCTGGCAAAAAAGGTGTTGCGGTATGGTTATTTCTGGCCCACCATAAACAAAGACGCAACAAAGTACGCGCGACGTTGCGATGCCTGCCAAAGATTTTCGAGGATTCCCAGGGCACCTCCTGGTCAGTTAAAAACAATGACAAGTCATGGCCTTTCGCTATGTGGGTAATTGATATCATTGGAACCCTCCCTATGGCAAAAGGCGGAGCAAAGATCGCCATTGTAGCTGTAGACTACTTCACCAAGTGGGTTGAGGCCGAACCGTTGACTGCAATTACAACCAAGCGAGTGATCAATTTCGTCGTTAGGAACATTATTTGCCGGCTCGGGATTCCGAAGATCGTCGTAACTGACAATGGAACCCAATTTTACTGCATCGAATTCAGGAACTTCTGCCGGAAATACCACATTGAGAAACGATACACCTCTGTGGCGCATCCGCAGTCGAGCGGACAGATCGAAGCAGCAAATAAAGTGATTAAGTCCATTATCAAAAGAAGATTGAAGCGGGCTAAAGCTATGTGGGTCGATGAGTTACCCTTGACATTATGGGCCTATAGGACGACATATAAATCGGCAACAGGCCATACCCCCTTCTCCCTTGCTTTTGGAGCGGAAGCGGTCGTCCCGGTTGAGCTAAAACTACCATCTCATCGAGTTGCTTATTACGATCTGATGACTAATAACGAGTTGCTCCTCAAATCCCTAGATTCAATAGAAGAGAAGAGGGATGAAGCAGACTTGCGTGCCTTGAGACACAAGCAACAGGTCGCTCGATACTACAACAAAAAGGTTCGAGCCCGAACCTTTGAACCCGGAGACTTGGTTCTGAAGCGTGTCTTTCCACCCCCGACTCATATGGGTGCGAAGTGGGAAGGACCGTACTCCATTCTACGAAAGCTTGATAATGGAACCTTCAAGCTAGCTACAGTGGATGGAGAGGAAATCCCCAGAGTGTGGAATGCCCATCATTTGCGGCCTTATCTGACATAAAGATGTCGGATTTATTCTTTTGTTTCATAGGACCATGTAAAAGGCATGACTTGCCTAGAATAGTCCTATTTTTTAAGCAAAATATTATAAAGTGGACGTAGGTTACGATCTGACCGAACCACTATAAAAATACCGTGTGTCGTTTAACTTTATTGCACTATTATTTATCCTCTTTTTTATCTTTATGAAATTTGCTGTAAACTATGCGGCAATCACAGGAACATGTGACTCCAGGTTCCTTCCATCAGGATGGAGAGCAATCCGCAGCTAAAACTTTGAAGGTATAATGGAATGAATCACATCATTGACAGAACTCTAACCTTGGCGACCGCCAGGAGAGTATAAAAGCGTCCATGATTGAGAGCTGAGAAAGAGCTCTTACCCCGCTGAAGGATCGGGGGGCGATTGAACAGCCGAGCTCGAACTCTAACCTTGGCGACCGCCAGGAGAGTATAAAAGCGTCCATGATTGAGCGCTGAGAAAAAGCTCTTACCCCGCTGTAGGATCGGGGGGCGAATGAACAGCCGAGCTCAAACTCTAACCTCGGCGACCGCCAGGAGAGTATAAAAACATCTGCGATTAAGCGCAAACAAGGATGTTGGAGACTCAGCGTCCCTAGATTTCCTTCCCCGTTAAAGGATCGGTGAGCAGATCATGATACGAGTTCGAACTTTAACCCGCTGATGGATCGGGAAAGTATAGAGGCACCGAAGATTCGGCGCCTCAAGGACTATAATTCTACTAAAAAAAAATTTCAAGTCCCCTGTCTTCAAATATAGAGGGCAACATGCATAGAAATTGTTAAATTCTTTCTATTGCTTGAATAATTTGTGATATAATTTTAGTTTGGTTGTAGCCAAGTGACTTGTGACTAAATATGAAGAGTTTATTGACTGCAGGTACACGATGACGCAAAAGAAATAAACTTTCATTCATAAACTGCAAACCTACAAGATAAAGAGGAACCTAAACAAAAATGAGGGCCATTCTCACAATTACATTTCATGGCCAGTGGAAAGACTAAAAATCCTAAGGACAAAATATGAACTGATATCTGCATCCTACTTATGCTGGGGGGAGGGGGCTATGTAGGCTTCTTGCTCTTTTTCTGCTTCCCCGACTCCTCCTTGTCAACATCCGAACGACCACCTTTTTTCCTCTTCCTCTTATAAACAAGAGGCTCCGGTGAATAACTAGAGGATTGAGAGGCTAGTTGTGAAGTTATTGATCGGGAGGAAAATCTTACGACCAACCCAGTTTTGGGGTCGATCTCGGAAATAGGGGGCACATATACTGGAACCTGTCCCCCTCTCATAAGGAGCTACTGCTCCTCCTCTTCGGCCGGTTGTTCAGCCATGGTTTCCTCATCATCGCCTCTGCCCTCTTTGGTAATGGCAACTTCCTCTTCAACGTCGTCGTGGCATCCGTCCATGTCTTTCAAAGCCTCAATGGATTTAGCATCTGGGGGTACATCGGCACCAACACTTGGCAGGATGTCAATCTTCTCTGCCTCTGCCTTCTTTTCAGCATCCTTGTCTACTGGCCCGCCACCTGTATCATGAGAAACAAATGTTATTTTGGGAGAAAATGCGGTTTGCTTAGTTGATTGTCCGACAAGACAACGACAAGTGACAATTGCTTTGCAAGTTGCGGAGAAAATATAGAGATACCTTCCGCCGATCCTCCATCCAAGCTAGCAGCAGAACCCCCGACAGCTGGAGGAGTTGGACCCAGAGGAATCAATGGATAATCTGGATTGTATTCCTCAATTTCGGAGGCCTTGGGCTCTGCAGCTGAGCTCGGGCCTTCTTCCATTTTTTCTTTGCCCTTCGCCAGAGTTTTCTCATTTTCAATTTCTTCTTGGAGTAGGCGTCTGCCTTTCTCTAAATCCTCAGGTTCATTATTCCTAGGAATGGTCCGCATCAACTCATTCTCATCAATCTCATCAACTCCTAATCCCTGTTTCTCGCTCTCAACGATTGCATCCCATATGTTGGCTAGAGTGACATGGTAGTCTGGGATACAGGAGATGTTACGGGTCTTGATGACCTGACCAAGGAAGTCGAACAACATTTCTTCAAATCCTTCGATCTCCTTCTCTCTCTCGAGGAGATTTTCGTTAGAAACAGTGGCCATTTCAATGGCACTCTCCACATTATTTACAGCAAGAATATCGCGCTTCTCTGCACGCGCGAGTTGATCATTCAGAATCGCCTTCTCCTTTTCGGCCAGAGCTAAGCTATCTTTCAAACTTGACTTTTCTTTCTCCCAAGCAGCTCTTTCGGCCTCGAAGTGATCCTGTGCTGTTTTCAGTTCGGTGTTGGCCATCCTGAGATCTTCCACCTCTTGCTTCAATAACGCTCGCTCTTTGCTATTAGAATCAAGCTCATTATGGAAACGTTGCCTGGCCTCCTCCAGCTCTGTTTTGTAAGCTTTAGCGTCTCGTTGAGATAAGGCAAGCAAAGATTGTGCATCCTCTAAGTCCTTCTCCATTTTTGCCCTGGCCCTTTCATTGTTATCTATCTTCACTTTGGATCTATGCGCTTCCATCTCAAGCGTTCAGATGATGTCTGAAAGATTGATAGCATGTTTCTTCATCGCCTCATACTGCTTGGCTACATGGCGAATGTGCCCGATGACTTCAGTATCCCAGTTCCTAGGGACTGGTTCCAAGGCTGGAACAAACATCATCCTTTCGAAGTAGATATCAGTGAATTGTTCTCGCAACTTTTCCAGCTTAGCCTGAGTCTCTGGACCATGGATATAATCTTGTGACCCAGGGGCAATCAAACCTTGTTGGCTGGAAGGGACAATGACAATTTTCTCCTTCTCAGAATCCTTGTTTGGATCCTTGCTTTTATCCTTGGGCTCGTGGTGCCTTTTTGATGATCGGCTGTGAGAGGGTGCACTCTTCGGAGGGGTTAAGTATTTGGGAAGTTGTTTTCCCCCTGTAGGCGGCACCGAATGACTGGGAGGCTTACCAGAGGTTGGTTTTGATGGAGACCTGGATTGTGAAGAAGTAGGCTTGTGAGAATGACCGCGAGCACGCTTAGGATTTGGATAAAGGCTAGGTGTGCCTTCACGGAGAGAGCGATAGGAATAAGATCGTCTGCGAGACATCTTTCCTGCAAAAGAAACAAGAACATATTAAAACCTTGAATACTGTTGATATAAAAGTGTGGGGTCAGGCAGTGCATGTGATTTGTGCATCCCATATAATCCCCCCTAACAGACCAGGGCCCGAAGTCAGGCTCATATGAGTCGGCTAACTGTGATATACCCCTCCGGAGCCAAATGAGGTCTATCTTCGCTGCCGGGTGTCCTCACATCATCCCAGGGGATCCCGTGTCTCAAGCAAATTCTCTTAAGATTTATGTCATCAAGTTTGGAAGCTAAAGAGTCAGTGAATTTCTCTATTTCTATTGCACCAGGAATTTCGTCGGGAGCTCGGCCGTCTACTTCGGACTCCTCATCAAGCGAGGTGCTCTCGGACGGTTTCGATTCTGTTTCTGCCTCATATTCGGATCCAGAATCCGCACCCTCTGGATTAGTTGGAAGAACCTCCGGATTGTGATGCTCATACACCTCGGGATCCGTCTCTGTATCAGATCTTGAAGGGGAACGATTATCCGACATTACTGTTTAGGCGAGTAAACATGAGAAATAAGAATATAATTACCCATCCCCCGTGTGTGTGAGTGCAAGTGTGTGCATGTGCATGTCTTAAAGAAAAAGCATAAAGTTTATCAAGATCATCGAAGTATTAATCGTCATATGCGGTCAAGTTATGCTTTTGTTTAGTCTGGGTAGTCCGTTTCCAACGTTCTAGCCTAACTGTCCAATGATGTACTGGGGTTAAGTTAGATCGCTCATTTTACAAGTTCGTTGGGTCGTTCGCCATCTGGATCGTGATACATCTCCGGATCGTGTGTGGTGGCATTCGGATCGCGGCATGAATCTGGATCGTGAAGCAAGTATGGATCCGCAGTGGGGGCGCTAGCCCATGAGAGTGTTCCGAATCGGGTCGCTATGAGCTTATAGCGATCCGTATCCTCGTTACATCGCCACGATCCGCACCCTTGATTCGAACAAAATCCGATCTGATGCCAGACTCTACACCATAACTTCCACTTTGACCCTCGCATCACCACGAACCGATGCCCCGATCCGACTGCCAATCAAACCCCATCGTCTCGCCTCACTCACGATCCGATTCGACCTGCTCCTTTCTTCTTCTTCCTCTTCCCTGCCTCACCTCCGAGCTCGAACGACGAGATTCATGGCGCCTCATCAGCCTCCAGAGCCTCGAACGCCACACAATTTTATCATTTTCTCTTCTCAAATTGGCAGAAAACCTTGGAAAAATGCGAGAGAGATTATACGAGAAGGTTTTTTTTATAAGATAAAACAGATGGGTTTCAGGAGAAGTAAAAGACTAGGGTTTTTCTTCGGTAGAGTTGAAGGCGGCGTCGGCGAAAAGAAGAAGAAAGAGATAGGAGGAAGAAGGCCTGGTTTATATAGAGAAGGCGGTGGCCATTCACATTCTGTTTCTTGTTTTACTCGGTCCGAACGGGCCGCGATGGGAAGCCTGGTTCGCTTCGTAAGGAAGCCCAAGTATTCGCCAAAGCCCGAGGCGAACATCTTACCTTTCGGATCGTGAAAGGCTCATGCGATCCGAATCGACCCAACAACGAACAAGAGCAAAGATTCAGAAATATTGATAAAAATCCCAAAGCTTACCTAGCAGATTACTGATAATTCACTCTGAAGATTCAGGGATGAAAAATTAATCGATGAATAGGGAAATGATTGAAGATTTATCCGATATTTATACAAATCGAAGGGAAACAATTTTCCGAAGTGACACAACCATTGATTTACATCTCTTCATGATAAGATGTCTCTGCAATTTCGAAGCATGTTCCATCCCCGATGAAACATACTTCGAGGGGGCAAAATGTTGGCTAGCTTTTTGACCAAGCCACCAATGTTCATATACGAGAGGAGAGTACAAAGCTTCATGCCTTTAATCCAGAGGAAACTCGGTCGCGGTCATTCAACAGCTTTCGGATCGCCACGCTCCCATCGGATCGCCACGAGCTGGTGCGAGCCGATCCGTCTACCTCATCGCGCCCCCATCGGATCACCACAAGCTGGTGCGAACCGATCCGTCCATCTCATCGCGACCCGATCTGGTCTGAGCCCAGAAGACGCAACGGCTACCACGAGCTGGTCTTCAGTGATCCGAGATGTATGGATCTCGCGCCACCTATCCACAACTGTCATATTGACCAATTCTTCATCAAGCCTCGATCCGATCCGATATTCTCAGGATTTGCGCCACGTGAGACCGCGATCCGCCTGACAGAATCAGATATAAATAGCCCAGAGATTGGCATTTTCCTGGATCTTTTGGCAGTATTGAGTATTGATTCCACCATTACTGTCATACCACTATCTCTTATCAGTTTTACTTCGAGATTACTGAGAGAAATCATAATTGTAAGAGTGAGTTTGAGAGAAATCATTGATTGTACTAGTATTCAAGGTATAATCAATAATATATAAAGTGGACGTAGGCTCGTTAACGCCGAACCACTATAAATCCTGTTTGTTTCTTCATTTGTCTATATTCTCTACATATAATTCTCTGTATATTATAACGATTTGGGTGTTAGGTCCAAATTTTGATCTAAAAAATATATAGTATTGATTACGGAAGAAATAGCAGATGGCCCAGACATACACCGTTTTGTAAAGATCGATTCACCGTCAGGTGAATCGCTAGAAACGAAGTTATGAAATTTATTTTAATACCAAAAATATATTCTTAAATGTATTATTTTAAATGAATTTCTAAAAAGGAGACAAATCCAACCACATATATACATTGATTGGTTCAACCAAAAATTAACATTTTTGTATCAAATTCTACCATGCGCGAAACACGTGCTTATTAAGTGATTTGTAAACAACTGTATTTACCTAATTATAGTAACCACAACAATTAGAAGGGGTTTATATTAATATTGAATTAATAAAAAACAAAGTGAATAGAATTATTTAGATTAACTAATTATTAATTTATTTAAATGGAAAGATCAATAATGATTGACTAACGGGTTAATCATTTTTAGAGTTGAACAAGTTAACTGGAATTATTTATTAAATTAGTTCATTAGTTTAAAGAGAGGAGTTAATGATAAAGTAACCCAATTTTATTTTAATAAATATTGAAAAATTGATTATTAGTCATTTAAATAATAATCGAACGATAATTTGGAATGTGAAATATAGTAAGGATAGTTTGTAGAGTTAAAAGCGTGTTTATAAAGAAAATTAATATTTATGTGAAATCAAAGTTTTAACTTGATTCTAACTGAAATACATTTAATTGGAATCTATGAATCCAAGTTATACGTAGTTCAAACCCCAAGTATTATTGAATATACAAATGGGACGAGTTGTTAGGAGTGACACTTGAATAAAGTAAATGCCAGGAGTGAAATTAAAGAACTAGAACTTAACTAAGAATCAGTTGGGATTACTAATTTTCTGAATATTGATCTGGTGTTGGTTTCGGCCTTCAAGGTTAATATTTAGAGAATTATTTCCTGATTGATTTACGGTTGGGAACTAGTGGAAATATTAAATGGGAAACCAAACGTAAACCCAAATTTGGATTAGAGTAGTTAAATGAGATAAATTAGAAAGATGCGATATAGAACCACTATTTTAAAGAAGAAATAATATTTCAAAGACGGAATTAAAATAGGATTTGTGGTGATATAGGAAATAAGTATCGTTTTTTTGTATTACAACTGATATCCATCTTAAGATAAGAACGTTGTTGATCAAGGTCTAAGAGGTAATTAAAATACCCCAACTTGAACGACTTCAGGATTATCAAAGGATGATATGAGTTGTAATAGTGAAGGCGTTAGAGTAAATTATTTTAGGAAAATAACAGTGTAACGTTATTTGAAGGATTTGGGAATTTATATAATGAGATTCCGAAATAAAAGAAAATAAAAAGGGCTTAATCGTATGAAATGATATTTCCATAATATAAGAAATAAAAGGAGGTTGGTGGAAATATAACGATATTTTCAAGGTTATGGAATGAGATTTAAATGGGTTTATTCTGAAAAGGGAGGAGCGGTGATTTTGGCACTCAAATAACGAAGCCGAAGAAGATGTTGTAATGATTGTTTACGGATGATACGTTGAATCGATAAAATAATAAGAAATGTTATAGCAATGTAAGTTGAAGGTTAAATTAGATATTATTTTAAGATATTTTCTAGGTGCGTTAGAGAAAGGATTTGAGTATAATTATATATTAAACCAATATATCATTTTTGGGCATTTTAACTAATATAGTGTTTTGTTAATGGCCAAGTAATTATGTGTATAAACCAGTGGATCTGTTTATTTTTATAGTTGTTTATTTTGATAGTTAAATAACTGACTATCAAAATCCGGCCTAACGTTATTGGTATGGAAAGACCAGGATCGAATTTATATTCGAAAACCATTCCGACCAATAAATATGAATACATCGAAGACACTGATCGAGATGGATCAATGGAAGACCGTAGATCTTCATGAAACGGAAGAGTTACTTATAATCTCTGGCTGATCCCCAGAGATATACTGTGATGCGGTCGTGGTTGGAATCTGTGGGTTGCAAGGACTTCTCGCTATTGATCCATGGGGTGATTCCAATATTGTATGCAGTAGGAGAGTACCTTCGGTTCATTCTGTTCTTGGATGACGTGTAGGGACGATGTGAATGGTGGCCAGATGTTCCAAAAGTTGATTATAACCTCAAGCCTCACAACTGGGAAATGGCAAAAATCGGGCAGGCAGCATGGCTATGTGGGTCGCCCCCATTAGGGTGTATTGTCACCATCAAGAGAATATTCATATTGTTACTTCTTTCCATTTCTGTATCTCCTGGGAAAACGGCAGCTGCACAGCCGTGAGGTGACAATATATTTGATACACTCAAGAGAAATGAATGGTCGGTCATGTGTGGGGCGGGTCGCAAGATGTTCTTGTTGAACCCAGTGTATTCCTCTCTAGAGACACACTATCGGCAGGTGGCTCCATACCTTGTCATAGTCGGAATCCAATCTCCAATAAGCGCCTGCGGTTTTTGTTGTATACTATATATGTGGAGCGTGAGATGCAAGCGTTCTGCTAGATTCTATCTACTTGTATTTAGACGCTATTATAATATCATAAGAAGGTATTGATTTCAAAAAAGGATTTCAAAGTTAACCAAGTTGTTGTGCTATGAATTTATCATTGAAAGTATTTCAGACTGAATTGGGTGAATTTTGCTTTTGCTTCAAATGTGCTCGGGTCAGACTGAGTATATTATCAAGGTTAGGTATCGCTTGGAGCTTCAGAAAAGGAGTTGAAGTCGAGACGTATCCCGTATATTTACTAGTACTAGTTTATTTCCGTTGTGTGTTGTATTGATCTGAGTGTATACTATAATGTTGTAATCATATATATACAGTTTTCTTTAAAAAGTATTATTGATTATTATACTTTGTCCATTCCGCTGTGAGACTCTGATCTTCTTATTCTTCTATTGTAATATTTCTTTCTTTCTTTTCTCACCCTCTAACTTCTTTCTATTAGCTTTCTGGGTTTTCGATACTAGAATTTTGGATACGAGATGTATTAGTGTCAAAATTCGAGTGTCGGGATCCAGGGTCGCTACACAATCTGAATCGTAACAGCTGATATATAAAAATCTCCAATGCAATAACAATTAAATTTTAATTTTAATTTTTAAATAAGAAATCTCACAGTGCTTTGGATTTCCTTGGAAATTTTAGATCGATCTAAATTCTCTGGTCACTTCTAAAATTAAGTTGAGTCCGCCACGATCCAAACGATTCCCATTTCATGCGATTTCGATCACGTATGAATAAGTTACGAATTTTTTTGTGATAATAATATTTTAAATTTAATTAATTAAATTAGAAAATTACCTTTCTTCTTCTTCTCGATAACAAAGCGGCACCTTTCTTATTTCGTTCAAACCTAGGGTTTAATTTTCCGATCAACCCGTTAAACTTCGCCACAATCAGACCACACTACGTCGAAGAGGAAGGAGGCTCGGGAAGATGGGGACCCACGTCGATCAACTCGATCATCCTATGGAGGAGGGGAAATGGTGCAAACAACAGGTGTTCGGGGCTCTTTTTCGATCGAAATACTTGATGGTAGAGGGTGTTGTCCGTATGGATGTAAAGAACAGAGAAATCTCTACAATATTCTCCAAAGAATAGGATGATTTTACTGTGTGGATGGGGAGTTATTGGGAGAGAAAGGTTTCAATGTTTCTTGCCATTAAACAGAGATGGCGGCAATTTGTTTTCTAGATTAGGATTTTAGTTTAATCCATATTTACAATAAAATATTATTAAATTCTCTAATTTATAAAAAAACTCGTTATCTCCTAATAACTCCAAATCCAGCCCAACGAATGTTGCCCCTAGCCAAATACCCCTATTTCGGACACAATGGACAAGGTCCCATCAGCCCATTTGATCATTTCAGCCCAGTCTTCTTTAAATTAAAACATAAACCATTTAATTATTTAATTTGATCGTACATTTTAAATACCGGGGTCACATACTGACTCCGAAATTTCCAAAAAATTAACCTAGCAATGTTTTGATGATACGGTCCTAACAAAATTAATTTCGTCGAATTTGGAGACTGTTTGAAATATGGCCTTTTTAATGGTCGATCCAATTCAATAGAATTATCGAATGCAATTTAACTTAATATGCTCACATATTAATTCCAAAAATTATGGAAATTTAAACCTAGCAATAATTTGACATTCCAGATCCAACAAAAATGGTTTCATCGAAAACGAAGGTCATTTGTAAAATGGCTATTTTTAATAGCTTTAATATTATTTAAAAATGGAATTTTTAAATAGAGGCACATTTTCCAACAAAATTTCTTAAATTAAAGTTTTTAAATTGATTCTAATTTTCCGGGTTGTTACAATAAAATGTATTTTATATTAAATCAAAATGGTATAAACAAGGTTTACAAAGGGAATGTGAAGTTGAAGTGTTGATTTCGAATCGGCGATAATTAATAATGGAATTAAGCTGAATAAATGGTATTTCAATGTGATTTTCAGAAAGGAAAATGGATTGGTATAAGGGATTTGTGTTTGGGTTTGGTAAAAGGAGTTGGTAGTATGATTTGAAATAAAAATCCGGTTTAGGAAACAAATTATTTAAATAAGTTGAAAGTTAAAATGGTATTGTTTAGTAAGAAATTATTTAATCGACGAATTAGGTAATATTAGTTATATTTAAAAAAGAGACATCCACAAAGATAAGTAGGGTTGTAAAAATATATTTTTAATAAAATAGTTAAATGAGAAGTTTTGGATATTAGAATGAATATCGGTTTTTGAATTACAACTCGAGTTTATCTTAAAATAAGAATTTTGTTGATCAAGGTCTAAGTGGTAATTAAAATACACCAACTTAAATGACTTCAGGATTATCCAATAATGATATTAGTTGGTAATGAAGAGAATGTTAGAATTAATTTATTATTTCCATATGATAATAATAACGCAATGTTAATAGCAAGATTCGAGAATATAAAATGAGATTTCCAAAGTAACGGAAATGAGAAGATTTGAAATATATATATATATAATGATATTCCCAAAGTGAAGGAAATAAAATGAGATTGCATGGAAATATAATGATATTTTCAAGTTAAAAAGGAAATGTAAAGTTGAGTTTTGAAATAGGTTTATTCTATCAAAATAAGGATGGGTTATTGTTTTCAAGTAATGAAATAAATGTAACATCCCAAGATTTTTCGAGAAATTTAATCATTTTATTTAAGTTGAATTTTGATATTATATGGTTATAAATAATATTTAATGATTTAATTTGAAATTTGATGTTGAAACATAATTGAATTGTTAAATTTAATGATAATTGTAGTTGCAATAATAAAATTTTGATTTGTACGTATAAATGAATTTTATTTTGATTTGAATTAAAATTAATGAATGTTGAAATTTATACGTTTTTTAGCTAAAAAATATTACTTTTTATGTGAAACTGTTACAGACTCCGGAATTGGGCTTCGCCACTAGTCCCATTACATTCACAAGGCATCAAAACATATCAGTAGGAAGTATGCGGGCCTGGTTTGGACTTAGTCCGAATTTTGGCTTAAATATACGAAAACCGATGAAAATATATTACTTTATTTACTCTAAACCCTAATTCTGGAGCCGCCGCCTATTCTAATTCAATGGCCGTGAATTTTCTAATTTTCCCAACTAAATATCTTTTAATCCATGCAACGATTCAATGAAGTAAATGAACGAAAATCGTAGCTCTCGAGAAGATCTTCACATCCATACGGTTGATGGATACTGGATGTTTCAGAATTCGTGAGAATCGAGGCAAGAAGACTATCCGGTTTTGGGCGATTTGGGGACGAACGGTGCATGCAAGCGGGCCCACGCTGGGGGCGACGGAGCTGGGGTAGGCGCACGCGACTGTGATGATCGAGCGAAGTTCAAACGATCGTACGAGGTGCGAAAATCAAAGGGAAGAACATAGTATGGTTTCATTCAGCAGGTAGCATTCATGAAGAAGGAACGGCAGACGCGGTCAATAGACGCTGACGTGTCGAAATTTGATTGGGTCGGAATATTTTATTTTATATAAATTTGAATTCCAAATCTTTAAACACTAATAACTTCCACATACGAACTCAAAAAGACGCGCGGTTGGATCTACCAAAATCGTATGGACGAGCTCTTTGCGATGGCGCTGATTTGGATTGATTCCAAGACTATTGATTTTTGGGCTAAAATTGGAATTTCAATCTCGTTTAAAGCCAAGGTGAGTGATTAAACCCACTCACGTATAAATAAAGTATTCTAATATTGGTTAAATTAATATCATACCATGATATGATTGTATGGACTGATGTTTGAAAGTTTAAATTGCATGTTTATATTTATTTGTATCGATAGTGTAGTTAAAACTGACTGTTAAATATAATTTTACAGTTAAGTTAAAAATTCGACATATAATTTCTGTTTGAACCTGACATCTAAAAAATTGAAAGTTTATATGGTATTGAACTATTTGTATGTATTGATGTGATGAATGGCATGAATTTTATATGTTGGATCTATTGATGTTAATTGTGTGAATTTACCTGTTATTCATATATGACTATTGTTTGTGCTGATTAATCCCAATCATTACCCCAGATGTTACATGCATCGAATAAACTCGGGACTAATCATTAAAGTGAATTAAGAACCTAGGTTGAAATGATAAATACCTTTGACCCCGATTTGGATTGAAATGATATATATCCTTTCCCAAAATACTAAAATTAAAATTTATGTATCACTTGGCCAAAGGATAGAAAATTATATACGGACACTAGTTAGTTAAATAAAACAAATTAACTATGAATTTTGAAAAATTGTTTTAAAGACAATATAAGCGATGTCCTATAATTTATTTCCTTTGAACTTGAACCTTGAATTTTAAAATATAAACAAAAAGGGGAAATGAAGTAGTATTGTAACTGAAGCTAAATGAAGTGAATTATAATTTAAATCGAATTTATTAAAATTGAATGGTTTCACCCACCTTGAAATTTATTATGAATCAACATTGATTTGAATTATATATGGATTGTGAACTCGATATTTGTTATAAAGTGAAATCATTGAAATGAGAATCTGATTTGGAATATGACTATTTGAATTAATTTGATCGAATTAAAATGAATGAAAATTGGAAGTTTAATCGATGGAATTATTGAAAATTGAGTTAGTTGAATTGAACTTGAAATATGACTTCAAGTTTATTTGAAAATATTAGAGAAACAATTCTAATTCCAACTATAGTATTTCAAATCATTTTATAAACTATTTTAATAATAATTTTTCTTTCTTTATAAACTATTTTACTTTATTACTATTTTATTTTATAAGTCATTTTAAAAAATCATTTTATAATTAACTATTTATTTTATAAATTTCTTTAATGTTTTATATATATGTTTTAATAAATTTGATAATTCTATTTAAGTACAAACTATTTATCTTTCAAAACTATTTCAATTACATATCTAAATTATTTTAAATATACTATTAGCTATTTTAATATTCAAATTATTTAAGTTGGAATTGTTTTAAGAATTAACTTGGTAAATGGAGATTTTATTATGAATAATATTCCATCTTGAATATTGAATGATTATGAAATATGATATTTTGATATGAAGTATGAACCTCTTTGAAATGTAAAAGAACTGACTGGTGTGAAAAATGTAAACGATTGGTTGTTAAAGAGAACGGGTTGGCTATTGTCATACTCTCTGCCAATACTGAAAACCCCTTTAACAACTGTGTACCTGGTGGAGTTCCAGAATGAAGTGGGTTGATTTGTGGTGACCCAAACTTCCCCGTAAAGGAAAGCCCGGATTGCTTTGAGAACACGACAAATCAGAACACAGACAGAAGAACATTTCATTGCTTATTACAACAATTCCATCAAAATACACGAATATAACAGAGTATAAATGAATAAATGTTATACAACAAGAAATATCAGAGTTTCAAATTACATTTAAATAGAGAGCAACGGAAAAACAATACAAAGCACAACTGAAAATAGATACACGGATACAGAGCTTTCCGAATATCGCTTCAGCTGTAAACCAGGATCCTGTGATTATAAATCTACAAAACCAAAACTACTAGCTGCCCATGTGGAAATAGGGGCACCCAGAGTTTAGGTTAAAACAATAAACTCCAGGTCAGTCATGTGGCTGGTGTGAGAACTAAAACAGTTATTAATCTTTATTTTAAAGTTAGGTAAATCAAGGGACCGCACCGTATAACATGGAACGGGTTTCCTCCCAAGAATACCAGTGCATAAAACAAACAATGCAATGCTAAATAAAGAAAAATGAAACTATTGTAAGACCTAGGTCCCATCACACAAAGCAACACAAGCCGAAGGATGAGGTTTTACCTTAAAATAGCCAAATATTGCTTGATACGCGAAATTTAATCTTTTATTATTACTATAAGTGAAGAAAACAACTTCAAATATAAATGTATCAATCATAGGCGGTATGAATGTCCCATACCACTATCTCGCCATATATAGTATATAATTAAAACCGAAAAATGTCGTATTTGGAAACTGGATTTTCATCATGGTGGCTCCTGATCCGAAAGATCGATCACGTAGTCCAATCCACAACGGCTTACGTCTCAGCGAGAGAAAACACCGTAATGCACATCCGCACTTTTGGGAAATCGAGTATCACTGCGGCTTACGTCCCGGCGAGAGAAAACACCGCTTACTCTATCCCTCAGGGAATCGGGGGGTGTGCCATATCCCTCACTTCGGTCGACTGAATCCACGACACCATGAAGGTGCCTATCCTCTAAAAAGAATACTGATCTGACCATCGGTTTACCACCATACCGAGGTGTGAGGCTCGCGAATTAATGCTACACAAAGCCGTGCTATATTAAAGATGCGCTTTGATCATCATCCACCAAACTTTTCTTTTCAACAAAAGTTTGTATGACTGCATCTCAGCATGCTACACTATCAATCCATATCGTACCACCGATTTCTGCCGATATATAGCCTCTGAGCTCGTACGTGTATCAACCCGCAAATCCGTACCTTTTGAGTTGACTAACAACACCACACATCCAACCCAAATGACAAAGAAATGTGAATCATTGGTAGAAAGAAGTTAGAGGATAAGGAATAGAAAGAAAGAAATATTAGAATAGAAGAAAACGAAGACAAACAACTCACAGTGGAACGAATAAAATATATTAAATAACATAACTTTTGAAATACAAATCAGTAACTGTATATACATACCATCTTCAGAGAGCAACACTTATTCCTGGAACAGTTATAAACAACTGTTTCCAGATACTACATAGTACATAGCGGAAATATGATAGTTTATAGCTAATTTGTGAAGCCTCCTGCTTCCATCTCCTCCAAATGAATCTGAAAAATCCTGACTACTTGACTGCCCGCACAAATTTGGGCACCCAAGGGTTTAGGGAAAACAAACAAAATAAACTCTGGGTCAGTCATGGGACTGGTGTGAGTAAACTCCAACCATTTGTTTAACTTTCAAAATCCTTTCGAAGGAAAAGATAATAGTAAGACCAGCACACACATAAACATGGACGGTTTATACATTACTATAACCCAAAACACTTTGATACAAAAATCCAGTGATATTACAATAGTGTCTAAATCAAATAAATAGGATCTAGTAGAACGCTTGCATCCCACGCTCCACATACGTAGTATAAAATCAAAAACCTCAGGGCGCTTATTGGATTCCGACAAGGACAAGGTATAGACCCACCTTTCGCTAGTGTATCTCTAGAGAGGAATACACTGGGTTCAACAAGAACATGTTGCAACCTGGCCTACACATGACCGACCACTCATTTCGCTTGAGTGTATCGAATGTATATCACCAACAGTTGGGATCAGCAACCGTTTCCCAAATGGGACAACATCGAATAGAATAAGGAATTAAATGAATCTCTAGATAGGTGATTATACACCCTAATGGGAGCGACCCACATAGCCATGCTGCCTGCCCAATTTTTGTCATTTCCCGGTTGTTGAGGCCTGAGGCTATGATTTCTTTCTATTCATTGATAGCACAATCACTTTGAATGCCACATTGTCCAATCTGTTAATCACTAATTGATTTGCACAAATTTTCTGGATATTATGCTAAGGGGAAAAAATCCGTTGCCACCATATATATTTGTACAAATCAACATATTCGATCATTGGAAATACTTTGTCAGACATTCGTCCATATACGTTCGTTCTGGGATTGAATGAAACCGAAGGCACAATTTCTATTAATAGAAAAGCCATTGCACTTTACTCCGTCTTCGATTGTCTTCATATAATCTGATTCGCAACGCTACTGCCAATACAGAGTGGTTCATAGATAATAATCCAACCGGTCTCTCTATATTGAGAACGATATTGGTAAATACTTCGATAGTCGGTTATTTAACTATCGAAGAAAAACAAACATCCATTCAAAACAATCAAACAATCACTGGGCCCCTTGATTACTATTCATTAATTAAATCACCCTTTCCATTTCCTTATCAATATTTGTTAAACAAATATTTTCAATTATCATCTCGGTCTCATACATTCTTTGGAAAACATTTCTATATCTCGCCTTCTTTTATTTCCTACACTTAGAAAATATATTCAATTTGAAATTGAAAGAATTTCAATCACTTATCTCTTTCCCGACTACTTTAATTATACTCAGGAAATATTTACTTTTATATTTCCAAAATTCCATCACTTGGATTAAAACGAATGCTGTGTAAAACATCGTTACAACAACCCAAAATATTTTATTCAACTAAATATTATTCAAACACTTCTCTTCGAGGCTGGGTCTTGCTATTTATCAATTAAAAATGAAATCAATCAAGTTGGGGTATAACTACCTCTAAGACCTTAACTGAAAACATCACTAACTTCAAAACAAACAAAACCACTTACCTCGAATAATCAACATTATAAAAACCAATTATTCATTTTTAAACATATATATGTTTCTCTTTCTATTACCAGCCTATCAATTTCCTTTTTGTTTATAATATTCTATTTTTAAATCCGTTCCTTATCGAATTCTGTATATATCGATACATTTATTTCTAACTATCAATTTTTTCTTAAAAATATTCTAACTCCTTAAATTCCCGGAAAAATACACCATAACCTCCCTTGTATCGGGAGCATCGGGATATTTCAAATAGCCTCCCATGGCCTTCACCAATCCAAAAGAAAAAGAAAAGGCCAAGCGGCTTGCCGATACGGCACATAAAATCTCATATATGAATTTAAACATGTACCTTTTTGTTGGGCACATAAATTAAAATCTTCATATACTCCATCCCTTACCTGTCTAACACATGCTCACCTGTTTCCAATTCAATTCAACTCAATCCAATCGTTTGAATTCAGTTTTGCTCATTTATTCTTTAATTAGCTATTTTGCCTATTTCACTCCTTTGTTTGAACATAACATGTTCAAACAAAATATTTAACTTTCTCATAACCAAATTGAATTTCAATTCTAGTTTCCTTTTCGATTTCGAATATATATTTTCAAATCAAATTCACTTATTCAAAGCCCAATATCAACTCAAAATCTCGTTAACTAATTACTATTCAAATTAGTTAATTTTGTTCAATAATCAAAAAATTGATTTCTGTTTCAAAAATCAATTCATTACTCCACTTGAGTTCACATATAATTTACAACTCAAATCTGAAATTTTCTAAATAGAAATTCGGATTTTATTCGCTTAAAACCCTTTTATAAAATTAAATAAACCGTTATGGTTTTTAAATGGTTATGGCGCTGTTTTTCTGAAAATTTGATTTTGATATTACTCAAAATCTATTCAACGAAAACCAGATTTTCTCCTCCATTAGAAAACTATTATCAAATCGGTCCTGGCGTTTCTTGTTTCAAAGAATTCCGACTTCAATTGAGTTCTGTATACTCAATTGAAGTTCGAAACGCCAATTTACGAACTACAGCGCTGCGGCGAGTTCGTTTTAATTATATTTATAAATATAAACATTTAAACTTCGTCTATAATAAATTCAACTTCATTCTGATATATTTTAATATATGTATCAAATCAATTTTTCCAATTCAACATACTATTTCCAATCTTCTAAAATTGTCGATTTTTCCTTATTCATTAATAAATTCATTTATATTTCGATCTTCTATATTTAATTTCAATTCCTTTTATAAATTACAAATCCTTTGGACTTATTTCTATTCTGTTTAAAAATCCACATTTCGAAATATATTTCGTCGTTCCCATTTCGAAACGATTTCAACTTTCTATTTCAAATTTTCTTTGAAATTTATATTTTCAAATTCTATTTGGATTCTCTATATTCAAATTCTATTTTTCAATTCTATTTGAATTTTCTATTTTCAATTCTATTCAAATTCTATTCAAATTTTATTCAAATTCTATATATTCAAATTCTATGCAAATTTTATATATTCAAATTCTATGCAATTCTATATATTCAAATTCCCCTTTCAACTCTATTTGAATTTCATATTGAAATTCTATTTCAATTCTATTTCAAATTCTCTATATTCAAACTCCATTTGAATTTCTATATTCGAATTCTATATTTAGAATTCCTTTATTCAAATTCCATTTCACTTTCTATATTCAAATTCTATATTTGAATTTCCTTTATATTTTCTATATTCAAATTCCATATTTGAATTACATTTGAATTTTCTTTATTCATTCTCAAATAAGTCTCGATTTCAATTTCTTTTGAAATCTATATTTCTACTTTTGGAAAATAGATTTCCCTTTTCAATTTCACACTTATATTTTTATTTCTGAATTATCCAATGATAATTCTTTCCACTTTATTTATAATCTTCATTTATAAAAGAACTACTTGTTTTTATTCTTTCAAAACAAGTTAATATTTTTATTCTATTCAAATTTCAAATTCTAATTTAGAAATATAGAATTTCCCTTTTTAACTCTGGAAATTTCCTTTTTACGATATTTTAAAATATCAACATTTTGGCCCAATGATATTTTAAACACCAAACAACCAATTATTTATTTCAGGTTTTCTAACACATCATATATGACAGTATATATGCAAACAAGATAATATATTTTTGAGGAATCCGGTCGGATACCTGCAACCTGTTTTCCTGCATCCACAGACGTTAGTCAACATAAATAATACCTATCCTTCTTCGAGGCAGGATATCGTGGTATAGAAGGTCATCCACTATCGTAGCGTGGGGCGTATAGGGTAATCATCCGCTATGAAACTGTGGGCATCCGCTAATGATACTGCGGGAATCCAACCAATCGTCAACCCAATATATATATAATAGTCAGCCCTAAATAACTAATATATTTCAAACAATCAGAAAGCATTCAACAAGCAACAAACAATTATTTTTAACGATATAAAAATAATTCTAAATAAAAGGTGAGTGAGATTTACTCACCGGAATTCTAGTTGTCGAATATCCTGTTTATTTCTCAATCATCGACTACGAACCTTCTCGAATGAATTCGCACCTACGATAATTTAATTTAAATTAACTGATTAAACATTTATTTATTTAAATAACTATTTAAATAAATTTCTTATACATATATATTCTCCTTTTACCATTTAATTTAATCATCACAAATCATTTTGAATTAAACATCTAACCATGATTATAACCTTGTATAAATCCAATATAATATAAAAATGTGTACTTTATATAAGCTATATATTCTTTTCTGAACCTCAATGAATTAAACATTTCATTTATAGGATATATATATAAACTAATATACTTTGAATTGTATATAAACAAATTTCCATGCCCTTTCAAATTAAAGTTACTTTACACTAATATAAACACTTAAGTTAACTATGCATTTTAATTATCTAAACTTTGATTTTTACCTTACTAAAGCCCCTGCTTTTCTCAGTTCATCACTGCTACCCCCTCCAGATTCGACCTCATACTACTGCAGACACTGACCAAGTCAGTTCGACCTCTAGAACACCACTGTCCAGTCAAGCAGCCACCTCAACGCCTTTCTCCAGTCAAAACGTCAGATCCACCAGACCTGATTCAGCAACTCGCAAGCCCAAAAACCACCATTGGCTGCTTCGATTTCATCTGAGCGTCAACCTAGGACTTGCGGTGAACCGCACTCTGAAATCCTGCTCAGTCACCATTGTACTCCCAAAAACTCTTAATACGTCACGATCGAATCCTCTCCCTCTTGCTTCACTCACGTGTGCGGCGTCGAGCTCAGGTGACCGAGGTTTATGAATCGCGATCCCCATTTCAACTCGCGAGACACCCCAATGTCGATGTCGAGCTTCCAAGATCCTAGAGTTTCAAATGCGATTCGATTTTTGATTCGAATCCCCTTTTTATCATTCACGGAATTTGGAATCAAAGCACGCCATTTTTTTAATTTAGTTGAAACTTTGTTTTTGATCTGTTCAGGGAGAAATTGAAGTAAAAGAAAATGGGACGGGGTAGTTGCGATATACAAAGGGACAACCATTTTTGTTTTCAAGCTTAGAACTTTGCTTTACAGAGAACAAAGCAATTAGAAGAATTTAAGGGGAGGGAGTCGTGATTATATAGGTGAAGCAAACTTAGTTATTAAGGAATGAAGGTAGGTGCTTACTAGGGCAATGTTTATCAGGGGTAGGTTAGCTTACTTGATTTGATGTAGTGCTTATCCACTTATATTTAAAATAATAAAAATTTGGGGTTCAACAATTTAAATCACGAACCGCTATTTTAACGTAACCACTGTTGTTTCAACAGCATAACACTATTCTGAACTAACTGAATATATTTTATATTTAATTTAAACATGTGTATATATATACATATATATATATATAAAATAACCAAAATAATTTAAATTCAAACAAACAAATTCTTCGATAATAAACTATTATCATCGATTCCTTTTAAATCGAATTTCTATAAATTTAAATTGGTTTTCTATTTAGTTTAAAAATTCCCAATTAAATTATTTTTCATATTACGATAATTAAATATATTCGATATTAATTTGATAACTCAATATAAAAATCGATTTAAAATATCAACTCAATATTTAAAACTATATTAAATATTTCAATTAAATCAATCACAAATTTCGGTCGTTACAGTATGTCTTAGAGAAGGGTGTTAAGCAAGAGAATAAATTCTCCGCCACCCAACAGATATATATTTAACAGAGATCAACGAATACAATATAAAGGAATACAATGTCAG
The DNA here is from genome assembly GCA_030737875.1 of Allium sativum. Classification (NCBI taxonomy): domain Eukaryota; kingdom Viridiplantae; phylum Streptophyta; class Magnoliopsida; order Asparagales; family Amaryllidaceae; genus Allium; species Allium sativum. The sequence continues at coordinate 36,063 of JASFAX010000983.1, forward strand.
ACACACCATCCATTTACAAGTCCATTCTAGGTCTGAATGAAACCGGAGGCACCTTATTACTCCCCCATATGTCCAATACAGGGGAGAGGCCCTCGCATATGCGTACAATCAACAAGTACGTACGAACGGCTACCACTTTAGCCCCTTCAAGGTAGGTACTCCAATCATGAGCATCAGTAGCACCCATCCATTCAATGTGAAGATCATCGATCTTGCACCGTCTTTAATCTCTTCGACTTATCGCCGAACCAGTTATTCAAAATGGGTATAAACCTGGTCTTTCCGAATTACCCGTGTAACTTATAATCAAGTGTTATAACAACACATCATACACCTCATTCCAATCCAGAATATCATTTTATTCAAATATTCTTTTCCTTTGGGAAAGGTTCCCATTAATTTTATCAAAGATAAATTCTTTAAATTTATTCTTTAATCTTCCTTTGGATATCAAACCATATTAAGGTTTTCCAAACTAGTCGGGATTAGCGAACCACAGCGAAGTAATCATTTATTTTATTTTCCAATCCCAACTTATTCATCCCACGGAGCAAAACTTGTAATACTCCATATCTAACACCAAGGTGTTATCAGTAAATATTAATTACCATTTCACGTTCAAATCTAATTAAAGATTTAGCTATCGTCTGGAGTAAAACTGGTGGTACTCCATTCTCGGTCATTTTCTTGAATTGATAATTTTAATTATCACATTCACTTTTCAATCTAATCAAAGATTCATTAAAACACCATTTAGTTTTAATCTTCCCAAAAATCAATATTAATGATTATTCAAAGCTAAGAAATTAATCTTATCGTTAACTGGGTTAAAGAACCAATGTCATTTTAAACATGGTTCACGATAAACCCAAATTCACATTCCATTAATTATGGAATCTTCACGGAAAAAAATCAATATATAATCGATATAAATTTCCGTATCCGACTAATAATATAAATGGAATAATGACAAAGCCTTTTAAATTCCATATGTATTAACAGTCGTCCTCTACAGAAACTCACTTCGATTATTACCCAATTGAATTCCGTTCAATTACAATTTAATATATTAAATTGGAAATCTTTACTTTGGAAAACCCCATAAATCTTAATTAAAAGATTATAAATTCCAAATCATATTCTTCACTGGTAATTGGGTTAAAGAACAAGTGTTATTTAAAACACCGTTTGCAATAAACCCAAAAATCCCATTCTTTTATTCCATTCTGATTAAATATTAATTAATTGGAAAACTTCATTAAATCTAAATAAAAAAGATTTATTCTTTCCTCAACTGGGTTTAAGAATAGTGTTAATGAAGACACCACTCACGACAAACTCAAAATCCAATTCGATATCAAATACAAGGCTCTAAATAGAAAATATATCGACTAATATTCAATATCAAATTCTGATATCAACAAATATCGTATTGGAATAACGATATATTTATATGTCTTCAAATTCCTCCACAACGTCCGTATAATCACAGAATCCAATATCGAAATATTCTGAAGATATTTTCGATTCAAATCCATTCCAATTTGTATTTTGGAAACTCTGGTTGTGTAACACCCCGCAATCTTGTTACACTAAGATTCACAAATCAAGGCATAATTAAAAATTAAAATCAAAATCAAGGGAAACGGGCTAAGCCATTGTGTTTGTCTCGGAATTCTGCATGAAAACGAGTCCTACTTTGCGTAAATCGGAGTCCGTATGAGGGAGATATGGCCTCCGGAAGATTCAGCGAAGTTCAAAATTCAAAACAGGTCAGGTTCAAAATTCAAATCGGACCCAGAATGGGCGGGAATTTTCCCGCCCAAGGCACCCAGGTCGACTGGGTAGTCGACCTGGGGGTCGACCCCCCCCCCCCCCCGTTTTTCCAGCTTTCTACACCTGGTTCGTTCTGATGTATTTAGTCACGTTTTCTGCCTAGGTTCGTCCGCCTAACACTATATAAACAGCCCTGGTCTTCTTCACTATTCACAATTCTTTTCTATCCTTATGCTGCCTCTGAGAAAATATATAAATAAAAATAAGAAGATAATACGAAAATCCAAGACAAGGTTATGCTGCTCAAGTTGTCTAGAAGAGATTCAAAGCTTCAAGATAAGTATTAAAAGCTAAACGTCGCACGAATCATAGCAACGCCTCCTTTCTATTCTAATATAAATCTCTGTAAGTCAGTTATTTCTAGATTTGAACGCTTTCTCTGTTCGTGACATGAAATTAAAGGAATAAAAGAATATGCCAAATCTTTCTATTCGAATATGTGCCTACATCTTTGGACCTAATTAAGAACTGTTATGATTCGATGACCAATTAAGCCTTGCCTATGACTTTGAACATTGCCTATGACTATGAACATTGCCTATGACTATGGACATTGCCTATGACTATGAACATTGCCTATGACTGTGACTGTGACTATGAGGATTATTTCCTAGACTAAGCATATGCCTTTGATTAGGAAATATAAACTATTGCCTATGACATAACAAGGACATCTGTGATTAAACACATGTGATTCATGACTAGGAAAGTGTTGCTTAAGTTTTGTGACTATGAAATTGGGTCTAAAACCGATTATCCATTCTGTCTGTTCTTGGTTTTCTTTGGTTTTAGACCTTGGGAATTTACCTATTAAGTTAGTTCTACCCATGTTCTTGAACCTACTCTGTCTATTCTTGGTTTTAGACCTTGGGAATTTACTTATTAAGTTAGGTCTACCCATGTTCTTGAACCGACGTCGTTATTCAACCCTTTTTATGCCAGTTAGTATGTCTATCTTTTGCATAGCATCTTTGGTTCATTCCCTATTTTCTACGAACCTAGCTTTGTTTATAATCTAGACTGAATCACGATTATACGAACGGTGGGGATGCGGTTTGGGCAAAATATGAAATTTACTAAAAACGTAGTTTAACTTGGAAATTGGCATAAATTGGAAACATGTATTATGGCATGTTCATAGAAATGCAAATTGGATAAATTTGACATGAATTATAGGATGTGTAATTTGAATCTAGTATTGACTTGTAAATCTAGCTTTTACAAGAATTGTGAACTGGAATAATAAGTCTAGTTTGACATGAACGGTAATTAGATTGTTAAATCAGAATTGGATTAGCTAATTTGGCATAAGAAGTATATTGGCATAAATTTGAAATTGGCCATAATAGGGAGTAATTGCCATGTTTAGCAAAATCATGATTAGTGACACTTAATTTGGTATAGTTTACATACAAAAAGGGCATAAATATGATTTAGAGAGGGAAATGGGCCACAAGAATGAATGTTGACAATTTACATTAAAAGAGTAATTAGGAGATAAGTAAATTAGGAATAATTTACTTATAGAATTTGTCCTAAATAAGGAAAATGTGAATTTTGACAAATTAAAGGTTTATTAACGACATCTCTTTTAATGACACACCAGAAAGTTCTTGGGTGACAGAAAGGATAGTGTCTAGGCTTGGGTTTGGAAAATACAAGTTTCCTGCTCTCCCTGGCTATCCCTAACTGATCCGACGAACGTGATGGTTACTTTCAAAACTTGATTTGAAAATAAATTGAAACCCTTTGAACTTAGAAAACACGAATATGCCTAGCCCGAGGTTAGACTGAGTTGCGATATAAACCTGCCCGGAACCACCCGGTACATCCAGTAGTCGTAACAATACCTGTCTAGTGTGAGTGGTAGCGGCTTTAATTTATTTAATTAAAGCTAGAACAAGAATGGTAGGGTTAAGTTAATTAAGACACTTAACCAGTTCAACATGATAACTAGACTAATGGGTGGGGTTAGGTTGAGACTGACACTTAACACAGTTAAGCAAGAATGGGAGGGTTAAGTCCATAGGAACACTTAACCAACTTAACACAGTTAAGCTAGAATGGGAGGGCTAAGTCCATAGAGACACTTAACCAAACTCAAGGTAGCAAGACAAGATTTGTAGGGGTTAAGTAAAGTTAATACACTTAGCCAAATTAAGATGATTACTAGACAAGAGGTTGGGGTTAAGTAAAATCTAATACGCTTAGCCAATTTTGATATGTTAGCTGGGCTAGACCGTAGGGTTAAGTAAACCTGAACACTTAACCATCAGGTTGTGATAAAGGAATGAGGTTAAGTCTAAAACATGAAGAGATAATACTTAACCACTAATAACATGTTAGTTAAAACAGACGGGCAAGGTTAAGTTAAAAAGGAACACTTAACCAATACAGGATGAACGGGTAGGGTTAAGTAATAAGAAATACTTAACCAATATAACTTGGTTTGTGGTAGGGTTAAGTCATAATGAAGCACTGACAACACTTAACCAGTTTAACAAGACGAATGAAGAGGGTTAAGTTGGCTCGAATTGACTAATGACACTTAACCAATGCAAATTGACGGGAAAGAGAACTAAGTAGTAAACCTTAGTTAAGAAAACAACGATTCTGGAAACTAAGTGGTAAACCTTAGTTGACAAAACTAAGTAGTAATTCTTAGTATAACACGAGGAGGAGCGAACGTCTGTCTGATTAAAAAGAAGGCTCCAACGAATTGGGTTACGAAGCCCGAGGCTTCGAGGGGACGTGAGGGTACTCTTGGTATCCCTCTGTGAGGATGCAGATGATCCGCCTGGGCCCACAGAGGTTAAGGTCTGCGTAGAAGAACCAGGGGTATGCCTTGGTTGCAATACATGGAAACCTAAAGACTAGGATGGACCGGCGTGACTCGGTGAGCAAACAGTTGCCCTGTGATAGCGACTCGTCGTCTACCATCCATCTTGAGTCAATCGAGATACGTGAAGCGGAAAGGCGGAGAACTCCAAAAGACCGTATACTTGCTATCTAGTTATGGGTGAGGATGGCCATAGGATAGTGGGGCACCGGGGGCCGGCGTATAGTTCTTATTTTACAAGGTGTGCCTTTAATTAGTTGAGGGAGGGGTCAAGTGGGACCATAGCCACTGGAATAAAAACAGACCTTAGCATCTGCATCGGCAGATATCTGAAAGCTCCCGACCGAGTTCTGTATTCCTTGATTTGCCCTGTCACAGGACTCGGACCGCACATTACATGACATGTGCATCTAGATAAGCGATAACGGTTCGCGATACATGCGTGGGGAAGTATAGGAACATATACCACTCTAGGTAGTGTGTCCTAGACTTGGGGGCATCGTTCGACAGGTAGCGTAATCCCTAGTTGGACTAGGTGGCATAAACTCTGAACTCGAGAAGCGTTCAGCAGATAGCGTAAAACTCTAGTTGAATCTAGAAAGCACTTGATAGAAAACCCTAGATTAGATCTAGGTAATAAATAATAAATGTACGCTCGAAGGCAACGGAAAATATAGGGATTGGGATCACGTTATCGTTACTAGTTGGCACACTAGTTAGGCAGTGCAGAGTTATAGAAACCAGTATAATAAGGAAATAGCAAAGCGGCGAAAGTATTAGAGCATATCCAGTTTATCTTAGTTTAGCATATCTTGTGATTATCTTGTCTAATCTTGCCAACCCTATCATCATGGTGTTATCTTGTATTCAGTTAATTCATGTCGTTTTGTTTTTCCATGTTCACATGCTAGAAGTTGCTGAACAAACTCAGGCTTTATGTCTGACTCTGTTTTTCTTTCGTCTTCTTTTCTTCCGTCTCCCCCCCCACCCAGGTAGTAAAGGAGGGAATAGTATAGCTCAGGTTAAGTTAGACTGTCACTCTTTCCCAGCTTGAAGATTTGTCGAAGTTTTTCATGGATTCTCTTTTCAGATGCTATGGCTGGCTCTTGCTAAAATTGGGGAATATAAAAGTTGTTTTATGCTTCTTTATTTTGTAAGACAGATGATACTCTGATATTGTAAAGAAATCATTGTACGAACTATTTTATCAATAAAGCAAAGTTTTATTTTCCGTTGTTTAATTTCTGTCTGTCTTGTAATTTATCTGCATCTTTTACCTTAAAATGCTCCACAGAACTTAGTGCATTCCCTTTGTGAGTGACACTAACGGACGTGGGGTGTTACAGGTTGTTTTTGAAAACCATTTCAAATCGAATTTAATTATTTAAAAATAAATAAATTATTATTCTAGTTAATAACTAGTTCATTTCGATAAAAAAATATTTTTATCTTTTCAAGTATGTAATTTTTCATCCCTACCCTTTCCAAATCATTTATTATGATTTTACATAATTTTTCCATATTTTCTAGATTTTATTGTCACCCGTACAGTCGGTTTCCAATAACGGCCACCGAACTGCATCCATAGCGACCGTTTTTGAAATTGATTTGGACATATCTCCAAATCAAACCATTATATTTCAAATTTCTTGTATTCATTGGAAAGCACTTTTCGATACGAACCTATCGGTTTAGGTTTTAGGAGAATCCGACGGTCGGATCTCCCGTAACGTCCAATTGAAGTTAATGGTCGAAATTCGCGAACTATCGCTGCGCGGCGCGTTCTATTCAGGCCATTATAATATTAATATATATATATATTATATTTCATCGATTTCCATTTAAAACGAATTTTATAAATCATTTTAAATTCGTTTCAAAAACGATTTCAACTTCCATTTCAAATTCAAATCAAAATTGAATTTTTCCTTATAAATTCGTTTTAAATTCATTTCAATTCAATTCGAATTTCAAATTCATTTCCTTTTAATTCGAATTTCAAATTCATTTCCATTTAATTTGAATTTCAGTTCTATTTCAATTCGAATTTCCAATTCATTTCAATTTAATTTGAATTTCAATTCTATTTCAATTTAATTCGAATTTCAAATTCATTTCAATTCAATTCGAATTTCAAATTCATTTCCATTTAATTCGAATTTCAATTCTATTTTAATTTCAATTCGAATTTCTAATTCATTTCAATTTAATTCGAATTTCAATTCTATTTCAATTTAATTCGAATTTCAAATTCATTTCAATCCAATTTGAATTTCAAATTCATATCCATTTAATTTGAATTTCAAAAATTCATTCCAATTCAATTCGAATTTCAAATTCATTTCCAATTCTATTTTCAAATTCAAATCAAAAATAAATTTTCCATATCATTTCAATATTAAAAAGATAATATTTTCAAAATATTCGATTTTGAAATCACTTTTCGGGTTTTCATTATAAAACGAATAAAATCGACAAAATTCCCGTTCGTGTTAAAATGGCGTTTAACTACTTAACACGGCTTCACATTTCAATATTAACTGAATATTATTTTAAAATATTCGATAATTCTGAATTGGAATAAGACACAGTCAATTACCATATAATTTGATTATATGGATTTCATACAATACATGTACACAACAACAATCAAACACAGTCGACCATCATCCAAAGTGCATTCTACACTGCATACGCATCAACTATTAATATTTAACGCTTACAACCGCCTGTCAATCGATCGATCGACATACACCTAATTATTGGGATTAGTGTATGTTCAATTTCATCCCAACACCCGTGTGATGTTTTCAAACAACAAATACTGTTCATTACCCGTGTGATGTGTAAAATTTATCGTTCCAATCAATATCAGTCAAATGTGTGCACATAAACAAATCGTCCGATTTGTTTAAAAATATCTATTTAATTCATATACACGTTAAAAATTATATTTTTAACTATAAAATATTTTATTCCATTCCACATCACATAATCAACTTTCACAACAAAATCAACCAAACAAACAAGCCGTCCACGGTCCGTGGACGACGGGTGTCAGGTGCTGCTAAGCACCGTCTACATCCTAGTATATATTTTAACTAGAAAACAAATTAAAAGTGAGAAGTTCTCACCTTTGGGATCCACTCCTCCATTCTCAATTTCTAAACTGTTCGGATTTGCCCAAAATTCCAATGCGATCTTTTCTCGCTGTTCATATTAAAAATCACAGTTTTATAATGGCACTTCATATATAAAAATCATATATTTTTACAATGCTTATTTCTATATAAAAATTATATTTTTATATCCACTACATCATTATAAAAATTTTATCCTTTCAAATAAACAAAATCAAATCTTTCATATGTTAAAAATTGAAGCTTTCATATGTTAAAAATCTCGTCTTTCATATGTTAAAAATCTCGTCTTTCATATGCTAAAAACCTCGTCTTTCGTATGTTAAATATCTCGTCTTTCATATGTTAAAAATCTCATCTTTCATATGTTAAAAATCATGTCTTTTACCTAAAGAAAGTCCGATCTTTTATTTAAAGAAAATCAGATTTTTCCATTACAGAAAATAAATAAAATCACGAAAAATGAAAACTCACATTTACTGTTGCAGGATGGAGGGGTTACACTGTCGGAAGCGGACTGAGGGGCGCTGGAGGTGGGGGTCCGGCTAGAGGCGGACTGTGGCGGTAGGCGGTTGTTGAACAGGGGCCAGGTCACGCTCAATTTGGGTGCGGGGTTTGGGGGTTTAGGAGGGTGCGGTTTGGGCTGAAGCGGAGGGGGGGAGGATGATCGACGGAGGGGCTTGAAGGTGGAGTGGTGGAGGGAGCGGCGGGGGAAGGAAGCGATGGCGGCTATAGAGAGAGAGGGGCGACGGGTTATTTAGGTTTAGTTCTTCTTCTTTTCTGAATAAATAACGGGTGGAGGGAGAGAGATTGAAAAGGGGGGCCATATATATATATATATATATATATATATTATTTTCTATAAAAAAGTTAGATTTTAATTCAAACTATTACTGCTATTCCTAGCTAAGTACCCTCATTTCGGACACAATGGGATATGTCCAGTAAGCTGATTCGACTGTTACGATCAGTTTCCGTTAAATTTAAAATATAAATCTATATATTGAATTTGAACGCACATTTCAATTTACCGGGGCCACATACGGACTCTAAAAATTCCCAAAAAATATTTCTAGCTTTGTTTTGACAATACGGTTCTAACAAAACTAATTTCATCAAATGTGGAGACCGTTTTAAAAATGGCGATTTTCTGGTCGATCCAAATTGACTAAAACTGTCAACACACGTTTTACTTCGCCATGCTCACATTTTGATTCAGAAAATATGATTTTTGGAATATAGCAATAACTAGACATCCTAGATTCAAAAAAAGTGGTTTCGACGAAAACAGAGGTCGTTTGCAAAATTTCCATTTTTAAGGGCTATATTTTCCATAGCAACTATTCTGAATTTTCAACTGGACATAACATTTTATTCCTGCTATGAAATTTCAATTTGTTGGATTCGTTGGAAAGATATTTTCAATTAGATTCTAATATTTTTGGTTTATTTTGAATTCTGTACATTCATTTGAAATTTGAAATCTAATTTTCGAACTACCGCACCATTTCCACTTCCTTTTATAATTAGAAATACATATTTATATTCTAACGTCGATTCAAATCAATATATACATTCTAATTCTATTCAAAATAAATTTCTCGTCGTTATTATTTAAAATAAATCATTTTAAATATTCAAAATTCATTAAAATTGCCAAAATAAAAAAATTAAATTGGTTCGGATTTTCCGGGTTATTACAATCTCCCCCACTTAAAATCTTTTCGTCCTCGAAAAGGAACGGAGCCGAAAGTTGTTTTACAAACCAACTCAACTTTCATTCTTTTCATTATGGCTTAAGTTCTTCAATTTTTCAGTTTCTAAGAACTTTTCAAATTTTTCAGAAAATTGGCTAACACCCTAAATTTTCAAAAAATTTCGCCATAACCTCCCATGTACGGGAGCACCGGGAAAATCCCGAAATTGCCATACAGGCCACTCCAATACAAAAAGAAAAAGAAACAGCCAAGCGGCTAGCCAATCGGCTCATAAAATCATCCAAAACCCAAGAAATACAATAAACATGTACCTATTTGTCTGGCAAACAATTTTATTCCTTTTCTCTAGCCTTCTTGCAATGACCTGTTCATACATATATATGTACATGCATGCATTTCCAAACAATTTTCAATAAAGTTCAATATTTGGTTCAATTTGGCCTAAATTTACTTTTCTTTCACATGTTGGTTTAAATAAATAATCACACAACATAACCATCAATCAATTAGTGAATTTTCATTTCAAATTCATATTTTGATACATATACAGAAAATCATGTTTTTGATGCCAATTTACAACAACAAGCCCTATCTAGTCAATTGGAATCATATATAAATCCTACTTTCGAAACTCGAATACAAATGCTGATGATGCGATCTCTATCATCAGAACCATGCCCGGGCGACTAGAGTGTGATTCTACATCTATCCAATATATTAAAACTTCGAATATACGTTTGCAAGGCGTATATGCAAAATCTTTATATATTAGATTGTCCAAATTCAATACAAATGAATATTAAAATATGTTGAATAAAGTTAAATTTTTGAAACAAAATTTTTTTCATTTTTAAAAATATACTCTTCACACTCGTTATAGGATATTACTTATCCCATCTCTAACGAGTCATTCTTATTGGATATTACTAATCCAATCTCTGATGAATTCTTTCGTTCGGTTCTAATATGTATTGTTCTCCGAGCTCTGTAAACTAAAGCTCTGATCCCAAATGTGGCGACCAGAACTTCCCCGTAAAGAAAAGCCCGGATTGGTTTGAGAACATGACAAATCAGAACACAGACAAAAGAACATTTCATTACTTATTACAACAGTTCCATCAGAATACACGAATATAGCAGAGAATAAATGAATAAATGTTATACAACACGAAATATCAGAATTTTAAATTACATGTAAATACATAGCAATGGAAAAACAATACAAAGCACAACTGAAAACAGATACATGGATACAGAGCTTTCCGAATATCACTTCAGCTGTAAACTAGGATCCTATGAATATAAATCTGCAAAACAAAAACTACTAGTTGCCTTTGTGGAAATAGGGGCACCTAGAGTTTAGGTTAAAACAATAAACTCTGGGTGAGTCATATGGCTGCTGTGAGAACTAAAACAGTTATTAATCTTTATTTTAAAGTTGGGTAAATCGAAGGACCACGCCGTAAAACATGGAACAGGTTTCCTCCCAAGAATACCAGTGCATAAAACAAACAGTGCAATACTAAATAAAGAAAAATGAAGCTATTATAAGACCCAGGTCCCATCACACAATGCAACACAAGCCAGAGGATAGGTTTTTACCTTATAATAGCCAAATAATGCTTGATACGCGAAACTTAATCTTTTATTATAAGTGAAGAAAACAACTTCAAATATAAATGTATCAATCATAGGCGGCATGAATGTCCCATACCACTATATCGCCATATATAGTATACAATCAAAACTGAAAAATGTTGTATTTGGAAATTGGATTTCCATCATGGTGGCTCCTGATCCGAATGATCGATCGCGTAGTACAATCCACAACGGCTTACGTCTCAGCGAGGGAAAACACCATAATGCACATCTGCACTTTTGGGAAATCGAGTATCACTGCGGCATACGTTCTGGCGAGAGAAAACACCGCTTACTCTATCCCTCAGGGAATCGGGGATTGTGCCCTATCCCTCACCTCGGTCGACCAAATCCACGACACCACGAAGGTGCCCATCCTCTAAAAATCGTACTGATCTAACCATCAGTTTACCACCATACCGGGGTGTGAGACTCGTGAATTAATGCTACACAAAGTCGTGCTATATTAAAGTCGCGCTTTGATCATCATCCACCAAACTTTGCTTTTCAACAAAAGTTTGGATCACTGCATCTCAGCATGCCACACTATCAGTTTATACCATACCACTGATTTCTGCCGATATATAACCTCTGAGCTCGTACGTCTTAGAGAAGGGTGTTAAGCAAGAGAATAAATTCTCCGCCACCAAACAGATATATATTTAACAGAGATCAACGAATACAATATAAAGGAATACAATGTCAGACACACCATCCATTTACAAGTTCGTTCTAGGTCTGAACGAAACCGGAGGCACCTTATTCCTCCCTCATATGTCCAATACAGGGGAGAGGCCACCACATATCCGTACAATCAACTAGTACGTCTGGACGGCTACCATTTTAGCCCCTTCATGGTAGCTACTCCAATTGTGGGCATCAGTAGCACCCATCCGTTCGATGTGAAGATCGTCGGTCTTGCACCGTCTTCAATCTCTTCGATTTATCACCGAACCAGTTATTCAGAATGGGTATAAACGTAGCCTTTCCGAATAACCCGCGTATCTTGTAATAAAGTGTTATAACAACACATCATACACCTCATTCCAATCCAGAATATCATTTTATTCAAACGTTCTTTTCCTTTGGGAAAGGTTCCCATTAATTGTATCAAAGATAAATTCTTTAAATTTATTCTTTAATCTTCCTTTCGATATCAAACCATATTAAGGTTTTCCAAACTAGTCGGGATGAGCGAACTTCACTAAAGTAATCATTTATTTTATTTCTCAATCCCAACCTATTCATCCCATGGAGCAAAACTGGTAGTACTCCATATCTAACACTACGGTGTTATCAGTAAATATTAATTACCATTTCACGTACAAATCTAAGTAAAGATTTAGCTATCATCTGGAGTAAAACGGGTGGTACTACATTCTCGGACATTTTCTTGAATTGATAATTTTAATTATCACATTCACTTTTCAATCTAACCAAAGATTCATTAAAACTCCATTTAGTTTTAATCTTCCCAAAAATCAATATTAAAGATTATTCAAAGCTAAGAAATTAATCTTATCTTTAACTGGGTTAAAGAACCAATGTCATTTTAAACACGGTTCATGATAAAACCAAATTCACATTCCATTAATTATAGAATCTTCATGGGAAAACAAATCAATATATAATCGATATAAATTTCCGTATCCGACTAATAATATAAATGGAATAACGACAAAGCCTTTTAAATTCCATATGTATTAACAGTCTTCCTCCACAGAAACTCACTTCGATTATTACCCAATTGAATTCCGTTCAATTCCAATTTAATATATTAAATTGGAAATCTTTACTTTGGAAAACCCCATAATCTTAATTAAAAGATTATAAATTCCAAATCATATTCTTCACTGTTAATTGGGTTAAAGAACAAGTGTTATTTAAAACACCATTCGCAATAAACCCAAAAATCCCATTCTTTTATTCCATTCCAATTAAATGTTAATTAATTGGAAAACTTCATTAAATCTAAATAAAAAGATTTATTCTTTCCTCAACTGGGTTTAAGAACTGTGTTAATGAAGACACCACTCACGACAAACCCAAAATCCAATTCGATATCAAATACAAGGCTCTGAGTAGAAAATATATCGACTTATATTCTATATCAAATTCCGATATCAACAAATATCGTATTGGAATAACGATACATATACATATATATATATATATATATATATATATCTTCCAAATTCCTCCACCATGTCCGTATAATCACGGAATCCAATATCGAAATATTTCGAAGATAATTTCGATTCAAATCCATTCCAGTTCATACATTGGAAATTCTGGTTGTTTTTTAAAACCATTTCAAATCCAATTTATTTATTTCAAAATAAATAAATTATTACTCTAGTCAATAACTAGTTCATTTCGATAAAAATATATTTTTATCTTTTCAAATATGAATTTTTTTTATCCTAACCCTTTCCAAATCATTTATTATGATTTTACATAATTTATCCATATTTTTCCAGATTTTATTATCGCCCGTATAGTCGGTTTCCAATAACGACCACCGAACTGCATACATAGCGACCTTTTCTGAAATTTATTCGGACATATCTCCAAATCCAACCGTTAGATTTCAAATCACTTGTATTCATTGGAAAGCTCTTTTGATACGAACGCATCGGTTCTGGTTTTAAGAGAATCCGACGGTCGAATCTCCCGTAACGTCCAATTGAAGTTAATGGTCGAAACTCGCGAACTGCAGCTGCGCGGCGCATTCTATTCAGGCCATTATAATATATATATATATATATATTTCATTGATATCCATTTAAAACGAATTTTACAAATCATTTTAAATTCGTTTCAAAAATGATTTCAACTTTCATTTCAAATTCAAATCAAAATTGATTTTTTCCTTATAAATTCGTTTTAAATTCATTTCAATTCAATTCGAATTTAAAATTCATTTCCATTTAATTCGAATTTCAAATTCATTTCCATTTAATTCAAATTTCAATCTTATTTCAATTTCAATTCGAATTTCCAATTTATTTAAATTTTATTTGAATTTCATTTCTATTTTAATTTAATTCGAATTTCAAATTCATTTCAATTCAATCCGAATTTCAAATTCATTTCAATTTAAATCGAATTTCAATTCTATTTCAATTTCAGTTCGAATTTCCAATTCATTTCAAATTAATTCGAATTTCAATTCTATTTCAATTTAATTCATATTTCAAATTCATTTCAATTCGTATTTCAAATTCATTTCCATTTAATTTGAATTTCACATTCATTTCAATTCAATTTGAATTTCAAATTCATTTCCAATTCTATTTTCAAATTCAAATCAAAATTAAATTTTCCATATCATTTCAAAATTAAAACGATAATATTTTCAAAATATTCAATTTTGAAATCACTTTTCGATATTCATTATAAAACGAATAAAATCGACAAAATTCCTGTTCGTGTTAAAATGGCGTTTAACTACTTAACACGGCTTCACATTTCAATATTCACTAAATATTATTTTAAAATATTCGATAATTCTGAACTGGAATCAGACACAGTCAATTACCATACAATTTGATTATATGGATTTCATACAATACATGTACACGACAACAATCAAACACAGTCGACCATCATCCAAATTGCATTATACACTACATAAGCATCAAATATTAATATTTAACGCTTATAACAGCATGTCAATCGATCGATCGACATACAGCTAATTATTGGGATTAGTGTATGTCCAATTTCATCCCAACACTCGTGTGGGGTTTCCAAACAACAAATACTGTTTATTATTTGTGCAGTTGGGCGATGTGTAAAATTTATCATCCCAATCAATATCAGTTAAATGTGTGCACATAAACAAATCATCCGATTTGTTTTTAAATATTTATTTAATTCATATACACGTTAAAAATTATATTTTTAACTATAAAATATTTTTGAATATAAAATATCTCATTCCATTCCACATCACACAATCAACTTTCACAAAAAAATCAACCAAACAAACAAGTCGTCCATGGTCTGTGGACGACGGGTGTCAGGTGCTGCTAAGCACCGTCTACATCCTAGTATATATTTTAACTAGAAATCAAATTAAAAGTGAGAAGTTCTCACCTTTGGGATCCACTCCTCCATTCTCTATTTTTGAACTGTTAGGATTTGCCCAAAATTCCAATGCGATCTTTTCCCGCTGTTCATATTAAAAATCACATTTTTATAATGGCACTTCATATATAAAAATCATATATTTTTACAATGCTTATTTCTATATAAATATTATATTTATATATTTGCTACATCAGTATAAAAATTTTATCCCTTCAAATAAACAAAATCAAATCTTTTATATTTTAAAAATCTCAGCTTTCATATGTTAAAAATCTCGTCTTTCATATGTTAAAAACCTCGTCTTTCATATGATAAAAATCTCGTCTTTCATATGTTAAAAATCTCGTCTTTTACTTAAAGAAAGTCCAATCTTTTATTTAAAGAAAATCAGATTTTTTCATCATAGAAAATAAATAAAATCACGAAAAATGAAAACTCACATTTACTGTTGTAGGATGGAGGGGTTTCACTGTCAGAAGCGGACTAAGGGGCACCGGAGGTGGGGGTCCGGCCAGAGGCAGACTATGGCGGTGGGCAATTATCGAACAGGGGCTAGGGCACACTCGATTCGGGTGCGGGGTTTGGGGGTTTAGGAGGGTGAGGTTTGGGCTGAAGCGGAGGGGGGAGGATGATCGATGAAGGGGCTTGACAGTGGAGGGGTGGAGGGAGTGGTGGGGGAAGGAAGCGATGGCGGCTGTTAAGAGAGAGGGGTTGTTGGATCTTGATTAACCCTAGAGGGGGGTGAATAGGGTTTATTACAGTTTTTAGATGAGTTAAAAATCTAACGGGATATATAATAATAAACAGATCACAGAATATAGCAGACACAGGAATGCATTAAGTAAATGACACAAGATATACCCCGCTTTGGCAAAACCCTGCCTACTGCTGCATTCCTAAGGTTTCTACTAGGTGATAGAACAGATCCCGCATACAAGACCATGTACACTCGCAAACCCTGCTTCTATTCTAACCCTACGCTCAAAGCCCTAGACTGACTAATATCCCCTCGATTAGAATTTCCCTGATTACGGCCCCGTAACCAGTAACCAAGATTTTACAGACTCTAGCAAATATCAGCCAATACCCTGACTAATTCCCCTAGATTTTACAGACTTTAGAACTGGTCATACGGTTTTGCAAAACAAAATAAAACAACAAAATCTAAACCAATACAAATACAAATTAAAAAGAAAACCCTAGGCCCTTTAAAAATAAATAAAAGCTTAGCCAAGCTAAACGTAGGTTGGCCCCTTCATTTGGATTGTATCCGATCCCTTTGCCAAAAAAATGGCAGCCCAGGGTTTCTCTTTTGCCCCAAAATCGAACTCAATTGCTTCTAGAATTTATTCCAATACTTTGTGGCTTGGAAACAAATGATATTCGGATGTTGATTGCTTCGCATTTGCTCCTTCTTGTCAATGATTTGGGATATTGTTGCATCGAAAAACTCTCGTGCAAAATTGTGAGTTCTCCTGTATTTTCTCTTCGAATTTATTTTTTAATTGCTTGCGATTTTTGATCCATGAAACGCCAGTTATGATTGGTGTTAAATAGGATTTCAAATCCTTTAAATCTCTGATTTCATAATTGTGACTTGGCCTGGTTGATTGCGGCTTCCTCTTTTGCTTTTGCTGATAAATCCGGTCTTGATTTTTATGGCTTGATTGATTTGCGTGTACTTAAGTTGTGGCCTCTTGAAACATTATCACTTGCGTGATTTACTCAGATTTGAATTTCTTGCCATATCTGAATTTCTGAATATTTGAAACCGAATTAACTCTTGTCAAAAATATTTCTCTGACTTCTTCAAATCTGGAAATTATTTTTCATAGTCCCATTTGAATTTGTTGCCTTGCTCGAATTAATTTTCCATGAAAGATATGTGAATGCTAAATTATCATACCATATATGAATCATTCACCATATTTGCTTTCTTCCATTGTGCATGCTTGGATTTGTTGTACATGGAAAATTGTATGATCCCATGCCATATATGACTGAATATATTTGGAGATATATATACATGAATTCATTAAAAAAAAATTATTTGCCAAATTTGAGTGAACTGGTTTATTCTTGGCTTTTGTTTGTTGTTGCCAATCTGTATGTGCCCATGCATCCCTCTCACATTTGTTGTTTGGGTTGATTCATTCATTAGCACTTGCATTGGTTAGATTTTGATCATTTCTGAACAATGAACCATGCTTTATTGCTGAACTTTACTCTTGTCCCTTGAGTAACTAAATTTCTGGAAAGAAATTTCAACATATTTTGACAAAAACATATTTATTTTGAACTTGCCAAAAAAACATTGATTACAAATTTCTAATTCAGGCCCCGTTTGAATTTTGTTACCAAAGAAAAAACATTATTCTGGAAGAATTTTAAAATTATTTTTCCCAAACCAAAAGTTATTTTCCAGAACAAAAACATTTCTTTCCAAACAGAAATTCTTTTGCCACTTACTGAATTGTGTATACATTGATATTCTTGTATACACCATGCTAGTCAAAAGTGATACACAGGATAAAACTTGCCCCTTGCTTTGATTTTGACTTGAGCATCTTGCATTTCTTGTTTCAGAACTGACTCGACTTGTTCATGCTGAACTGTTTACTTATATACATGTCGAACTGATTTTGTTGATGTTATTCACTATTGGTTCCATAAGTTGTTCTG